>CAXIUB010000174.1:0-59473 GCA_964034835.1 Muscina levida | reverse complement strand
GGTATAAATATAGTTGTAGTGCAATAAAAATATAGTTGTAGTGCAAATAACCAGTTTTACCACCATTTTTACAAATGGTGAAGGGTATCTGAGCTTCGACATAGCCGAAGATAAACGTCTTAATAGTTTCCTTTAAAATCGTCTTTTATTAAAAAATCTGACTTATGTAATATCTGAAATAAGTGACCTTAACAATTACTTTAACACATTTATTAAATAAATAGAACAGAAGCAAACACACACATATTAATAAATGTTATTTCTGTATAGAAATCGTGATTTTTGTAAATTTAGTTATCACGTGAGCGGCCGTGGCATAGTGGTAGAACCTAGCTCCAGTCATCTTAAAAACAAAAATTGTTCTTTCATTGTCGGCTCCCCTCGAATGTTGTTGACAGCAGCTTCGCAGTATAAGTGTCGAGTCAATCGGCGTGTCTAGTAAGAGCTTCTCAAACAGTGACGTTCGCATTCGTCGATAAATAAGTAGGTGCTGTTAGTTGTGAATCTAAAAATAGAAAGCGTGTTAATTTACAACAACGCGAGAAGCTATCTCATACCTCATTCATGGGGTGCAAAGGGAAATTAAGTTTTTAAGTTATCTCAGTAAATTGTTGACAAAATCAAAAGTTGTTCACAGATTTCAATGAAATAAAGCTTATTTGATTCAGACTATATTACACTAAATGTTTTAAGGCCAACACTGTGATATTTGTTGCATCGTTTTTATGAATTTTTAAAAAATAATTTTTTTTTATAGAATTGTTGTTTTTTTTCAAAACTACAACGATATCTCTGAAACTACTAGGCCAAATTAAAAACAATGTAGGCACGGATTAAAGATAATTTTGTTGACGAGTTTCAGTTTTTTTTTAACTAAATATGGTGAACCATTTGTAAGTTATTTAAATATGTGTAGTGGAAGTGTCTAAGTTTTGGACATAACGGAATATCGCGAAAAGTCGAGCTGAGTACAAAGTGCAGATTTGGATTCAGCGTCCCAAATTACCTTTAAAAGAATATTCAGTTCTTAAACAGCAAATACCTTGTTCCCTTGTGTTATTGGTTAAATGATATAAATGAATTAATTGATTTTCATTACAGCGAAAAATAATCACCAAATTTGACATAAAAAATTGTTTTCACATACATGCTAGAATATTTTCTATCACCACTCAAAGTTCCAACATTCAGTACTATTGAATGTAATCAATACCGATTTTAATTTTTCCATGCATTTTACGTGCTCAAAAATGTTATCTTTCAAGAGAATTCTTTCGAACAAGAGAGTTTTGCTAAGAAAGTAATTTCTGATGTTAAAAAATTAAAGAGTTTACAAAACTGGAGAAAATTGTATTAATTATAGAGTTGAATGTTGACTTCAATCATATTATTGTATAATGCATATACCTAACACACTTGCACAAAAATGAAGCTATCAACACCAAAGACTATGAAACAGCAATAACGATATGAATAAACTTCGCACGAGTACAGATTCGATAAATGTTAAAATTTTAAAATAGAAAAAAAAGAACTACATTTTACTTTTAAGCGCGCTGCATCAATGTGGTAAGCACAACATTATACGCATACAAGTTTATTATGCTAAATAATTTTTATGGGGCGGTAGGCCATTAAAAAATGTCCATAAATGTCCAGCGTCCACAAAAATATGATAAAAAAAGTTTACAATAAATATGCCTTAAATAACGCTGCAATCAGCATGTCCTAAATTTTTCGAATCAATGTTATGAATTCTCTACTGGTATAGATGAAGATGAATTAAAACATTCAAACATTCATTCGTATGAACATACGCAGTACCATATGACATAAAAAGATGGTATATCTGTAGATATGTTTACACTTTACATACACTTGAAGGAACATAATGGCCTTGTTCTATGCATAGCAAAGAAAGGACATGATAAAATGTTGATAACTTTGTTTAAAAAAACTTTCATAACCATTCATACCATCACCCTTAGGAATGAGGGTATATATCATTTGTTACGATAAAAAGTGTAACGCATTAAAGGAGACGAGTTAGGCCCCAAGTGTCTTAAGACCAAATCCTTTTCAGGACTTTTTAAGACGATTGAGCTATGTCCGTCTGTCTGGGTGGCTGGATCGGCCTTAACGGATCGGTATAAAAATTTATCAGTATTAAAATTTTCCAAAACGAAATACTAAATAGGTAGAATAAGGTAGAATAACCCCACCCCTTCTGGTACCTCCCATACAAAAATACCTATTTTTGGAAAATTTATATTTCTCCAATAACTTTCAACCGGCAGATTACTTATTTATTTTTCTATTTTTAGATTCACAACTAAACGGCACCTACTTGTTTATCGACGAATGCGAACATCACTGTTTGAGAAGCTGTTACTAAACATGCCGATTGACTCGACACTTATACTGCATAGTTGCTGTTAAC
Organism: Muscina levida; assembly: GCA_964034835.1. Classification (NCBI taxonomy): domain Eukaryota; kingdom Metazoa; phylum Arthropoda; class Insecta; order Diptera; family Muscidae; genus Muscina; species Muscina levida. The sequence continues at coordinate 57,033 of CAXIUB010000174.1, read as the reverse complement.
AACATTCGAGGGGAGCCGACAATGAAAAAAAATTTTTTAAGATGACTGGTGCCAGGATTTGAACCTGTGATCTCCCGCATGGTAGTCGCGTGTTCTAACCACTATACCACGGCCGATCGCAGCAGCTGGGGGATAATCAAATTTGGTGAATTACTTTTTTTTGTAATAGAAGGCAAAACCTCAGAAGCCCTTACTATTAGACAAACTATTTCTGGTACCTTCCATACAAATAACCGATATTGCGCATCTTACATACATACCATTTTTGTATGTACACTGAATTCAGACAAAGTTCATTGAACGTTGATTTGCGAAAAAAACCAGTACAGAAATTTCAGTCAGTTGAACTGACTGATAAATACCATCACCCAATATAAGATATTGTTTAAGTCTTATGTTATTGAAATTAACCGATTTGTAATTAAAACCATTTAGAAAGTTTCAGTCAGGCAACCCGACTTACATTTACCCTTACCCTCAGTAAAATAAATAATTTTCTATTATATTGATATTATTACTCGATTTCGAAAGTGGGCGGAGTGGTACATTTTTATGTGAGGTACGAGAAGGGGGTGTGGTTAGGCTTCCAGATTTATTCTCCATTACTTTATCCTGTTATAGCTTTACTAATTACAGAATTAGGGCACGATTGCCTTGGGTGTACTGATATTATTAGTACATCCCTAAAGTGGGCGGAAAGGTACATTCGTATGGGAGGTACCATAAGGGGCGTCGCTAGACTTCCAATTTTTTCTCCAAAACTTTGTCCTGTTATAACATAACAAAATACAGAATTTGGGCACGATCGTGTCGAGTGTATTGATATTATTACCCTATTTCTAAAGTGGGCGGAGTGGTACATTTGTATGGGAGGTACCAGAAGGGGCGGGGCCATGAAGCCCATTTGCAATACCGTAAGTAGTTTTGAGAAAATAATAACTCGTGCAAAATTTCAAAACATTTCGTTGCGTCTTTCGAAAGTTATCGTGCGAACCAGCCGGACAGCCACCAGACAGACAGACAGACAGACAGACAGACAGACAGACAGACAGACGGACATGGCTCAAACGACTTAAAAAGTCATGAATCGAATTTGGTTCAAAGAAACCTAGGGTCTAAAGTCACTCCTTCTATGTGTTACACTTTTGGGTCGGATCAAATGATATATACCCTCATCCCTAAGGGTGATGGTATAATGAGACACGTTGCACAGTGGCACCGCCCCATACATTTCTTGGAAAACCAGTACAGAAATTTCAGTCAGTTAAACTGACTGATAAATACCATCACCCAATATAATATATTGTTTAAGTCTTGAGTTATTGAAAATAATCGATTTGTAATTAAAACCAGTTAGAAAGTTTCAGTCGGGCAACCCGACTTACATTTACCCTTACCCTCAATTTTCGATTTCGAAATTGGGCGGAGTGGTACATTTATATGTTAGGTACGTGAAGGGGTGTGTTTAGGCTCCAGATTTATTCTCCATAACTTTATCCTGTTATAGCTTTACTAAATACAGAATTTGCGCACGATTGCGTTGGGTGTACTGATATTATTACTACATCCCAAAAGTGGGCGGAAAGGTACATTTGTATGGGAGGTACCATAAGGGGCGTGTCTAAACTTCCAATTTTTTCTCCAAAACTTTGTTCTGTTATAATATAACAAAATACAGAATTTGGGCACGATCGTGTCGAGTGTATTGATATTATTACCCTATTTCTAAAGTGGGCGGAGTGGTACATTTGTATGGGAGGTACCAGAAGGGGCGTGTCTAGACTTCCAGATTTTTTCTCCAAAACTTTATCCTGCTTAAACTTTACCAAATACAGAATTTGGGCACGATCGCGTTAGGTCTTTTAATAATATTTATCGATTTCTAAAGTGGGCGGTACCAGATGTGTATGGGAGGTACCAGATGGGGCGTGAATAGACTTCCAATTTTTTTCTCTAAAACTTTATTTTGTTATAGCTTTACTCAAAATAGAATTTGGGTACGATCACGTTTAATTTATTGATATTATTTCTCCATCTCTATAGTGGGCGGAAAGGTAGATTTGTATGGGAGGTACCAGAAGGGGCGTGGCTAGGCTTTCAAAAATTTTTCCAAAACTTTATCCTGTTATAGCTTTACTAAATACAGAATTTGGGGACGATCCCGTAGGGTGTATTGATATTATTACTCGATTTCTAAAGTGGGCGGAATGATGTATTTGTATGGGAGGTACCAGAAGGGGCGGGGCCATGTAGCCCATTTGCAATACCGTAAGTAGTTTTAAGAAAATAATAACTCGTGCAAAATTTCAAAACATTTGGTTGCGTCTTTGGAAAGTTATCGTGCGAACCAGCCGGACAGCCACCCGACAGACAGACAGACAGACAGACAGACAGACAGACAGACAGACAGACAGACAGACAGACAGACAGACAGACAGACAGACAGACAGACGGACATGGCTCAAACGACTTAAAAAGTCATGAATCGAATTTGGTTCAAAGAAACCTAGGGTCTAAAGTGACTCCTTCTATGTGTTACACTTTTGGCTCGTATCAAATGATATATACCTTCATCCCTACGGGTGATGGTATAAAAATAGAAGGAGTGGTCGTACAGCAATGACATTTTGCAGAAACACTTCTCTGGGCTATATTAAGAAATTTTGAAAAAATCTTAGAAAACCGCCTACTGCCACACCCACCTCCCATACAACTGCACTTGCCAAAATTTGCATTTTTATACCATCACCCTTAGGGATGAGGGTATATATCATTTGATACGACCCAAAAGTGTAACACATAGAAGGAGTCACTTTAGACCCTAGGTTTCTTTGAACCAAATTCGATTCATGACTTTTTAAGTCGTTTGAGCCATGTCCGTCTGTCTGTCTGTCTGTCTGGTGGCTGTCCGGCTGGTTCGCACGATAACTTTCGAAAGACGCAACCAAATGTTTTGAAATTTTGCACGAGTTATTATTTTCTCAAACCTACTTACGGTATTGTAAATGGGCAACATGGCCCTGCCCCTTCTGGTACCTCCCATACAAATACATCATTCCGCCCACTTTAGAAATCGAGTAATAATATCAATACACCCTACGGGATCGTCCCCAAATTCTGTATTTAGTAAAGCTATAACAGGATAAAGTTTTGGAAAATATTTTGAAAGCCTATCCACGCCCCTTCTGGTACCTTCCATACAAATCTACCTTTCCGCCCACTATAGAGATGGTGAAATAATATCAATAAATTAAACGTGATCGGAACCAAATTCTCTTTTTAGTAAAGCTATAACAGGAAAAAGTTTTGGAGAAAAAAATTGGAAGTCTATCCACGCCCCATCTGGTACCTCTCATACACATCTGGCACCGCCCACTTTAGAAATCGATTAATATTATTAAAAGAGCTAACGCGATCGTGCCCAAATTCTGTATTTGGTGAAGTTCAAGCAGGATAAAGTTTTGGAGAAAAAATCTGGAAGTCTAGACACGCCCCTTCTGGTACCTCCCATACAAATGTACCACTCCGCCCACTTTAGAAATAGGGTAATAATATCAATACACTAGACATGATCGTGCCCAAATTCTGTATTTTGTTATATAATAACAGGACAAAGTTTTGGAGAAAAAATTGGAAGTCTAGACACGCCCCTTATGGTACCTCCCATACAAATGTGCCTTTCCGCCCACTTTTGGGATGTAGTAATAATATCAGTACACCTAACGCAATCGTGCTCAAATTCTGTAATTAGTAAAGCTATAACAGGATAAAGTTATGGAGAATAAATCTGGATGCCTAACCACACCCCTTCTCGTACCTCCCATACAAATGTACCACTTCGCCCACTTTCGAAATCGAGTAATAATATCAATATAATAGAAAATTATTTATTTTACTGAGGGTAAGGGTAAATGTTAGTCGGGTTGCCCGACTGAAACTTTCTAACTGGTTTTAATTACAAATCGGTTAATTTCAATAACACAAGACATAAACAATATCTTATATTGGGTGATGGTATTTATCAGTCAGTTAAACTGACTGAAATTTCTATACTGGTTTTTTTCTTTATTGAAAGTACAGACTCGGACCTATCATTTTTTTATAGTTAGAGGGCTAAGCAAGGCAAAGCACATAAAGTTTTTTTCCATCAAAAAGTGAAAAAGTTGATATTTTACCATCACCCTTAGGGATGAAGGTATATATCATTTGATACGACCCAAAAGTGTAACACATAGAAGGACTCACTTTAGACCCTAGATTTCTTTGAACCAAATTCGATTCATGACTTTTTAAGTCGTTAGAGCCATGTCTGTCTGTCTGTCTGTCTGTCTGTCTGTCTGTCTGTCTGTCTGTCTGTCTGTCTGTCTGTCTGTCTGTCGGGTGGCTGTCCGGCTGGTTCGCACGATAACTTTCGAAAGACGCAACCAAATGTTTTGAAATTTTGCACGAGTTATTATTTTCTCAAAACTACTTACGGTATTGCAAATGGGCTACATGGCCCCGCCCCTTCTGGTACCTCCCATACAAATACATCATTCCGCCCACTTTAGAAATCGAGTAATAATATCAATACACCCTACGGGATCGTCCCCAAATTCTGTATTTAGTAAAGCTATAACAGGATAAAGTTATGGAGAATAAATCTGGAGCCTAAACACACCCCTTCACGTACCTCCCATATAAATGTACCACTCCGCCCAATTTCGAAATCGAGTAATAATATCAATAAAATAGAAAATTATTTGTTTTACTGAGGGTAAGGGTAAATGTAAGTCGGGTTGCCCGACTGAAACTTTCTAACTGGTTTTAATTACAAATCGATTATTTTCAATAACTCAAGACTTAAACAATATATTATATTGGGTGATGGTATTTATCAGTCAGTTTAACTGACTGAAATTTCTGTACTGGTTTTTAGTATAATTTTTGATAAATTATAATAATTAGTTTACTTTTCCAATTTCAATAATTTTTTTTTTTAAAAGAATAAGTGCTATATTTTCACTGAAAAATAAAACAAAAGCCATAGATATAAACTTACACACGCAAAAAGTTCTTTATTTGGACTATAATGTTATTTTAATTTTATTGAATAAATTTCCGTTGACTTCTGTTAGTTTTTTTAACTACAAAATTTCACTTTTCATAAAAAACCTTGTTGAATTTTTCTTATCCAAATACTTCTTTACAAAACCATATCATTAAAATTTTAATATTGGCAAGTTGAAAACCCGTATTTTTTTCACCAAAATGCCACTGTGCGTTGTGCTGCCCCTAATTGTACCTCCTACACAAATAAGTAAAATATTTTACGGTTTTGCTTCACACACAGGAAAAAAATAATACAAAAGTAGTTTCATTTTAATTAAAAATTTATTAATTTCATTAACTCAAAATCAATATCCAAGAACAATATCTTATATTGGATGATGGTATTTATCAGTCAGTTTACCTGAATAAAATTTCGGTACTGGTTTTAGTTCAAAGCCAGCTCTCGGAGACGACGTTAGACTGTAGGTCCTTATGTGTAGGTCTTAAAATAGGTGCTTGTTAGTGCCCTAAAATTGTTTTAATAATTACAATTTTCAATTTGAGTTTATCTCTCGATTCAATCAGACGTGTTCTCTCGCTCTAAGTATATCGTGTTAAGTTACGCTAATAGTAATAAAACCGTCTCAGGCATTTTTGTTTCGGGATGTCGCTTAAAAGGAAAAAAACTAGTGAAGGACCTGGCCCTCCAAAGCGAAACTACTTTCTACCACTACAAGCTTTATCTGATTCAGATGATGAAGATGACACTCAGGAGTTAAATAACTCTGTAAAGGAACATTTTCCGCCCATTAAAGTTTTGGGCCAAAATATGGAATTTTTGCATACTTTGCTGCAGCGGACAAACTTTACGGCATACCGCCTCAGAAAAATGTCCATTGGTGTTAAAATATTTTGTGAAGATTCTTCTGTTTATAATGATGTTCAAAAGCTGTTGAAAGAAAATGAATGTCAATATTTCACTCACGACAAAAGGTCGGACAGAGTTTTTAAGGCAGTTATCTTCGGTTTGGAGTACAAAACGTCTAATGAGGTAAAAACAGAGTTAATTACTCGTGGTTTAAAGTATACGGAAGTTAAAGTTGTCAACAAAAAATACGAGAGCTTTAATGACACTTTATATATTGTCCACTTTGTTAATGGTTCTATTAAAATGAATGATTTGAAGAGAAACCATAGCTGTCTCTTCCAAACAATAATTCGCTGGGATTACCAGAAAGTATCAAAAAATAGAATTGTTCAATGCCGCAATTGTCAAATGTTTGGACATGGTGAAAAATGGTGCTCTGTTCGCTCTCGTTGTGCCCATTGCGCCGGTAAACACAAAACGATTGAGTGTAAATCTACTGAGAAGAACAAATGTGCTAATTGTAACGGAAACCACAAATCAATTGATAAACTTTGTCCCAGCAGAGCGACATATATAGACATCAAGAACAGAATCTTAAGCCGTCACCCTTTAAAAGAGCAACAGCGGTCACGAAACGTTTCACCACAATATACCAATGCCATGAAACCACCACAAACTTTCTTTGGTAGCACCATCTCTTTTCAACACCCACCACAACATCAGCCAAGTAACATCAACTCGTTACATCAACAACATCAACAGCAGCATCAGGAGTTGCAACAACAAAAGCATCAACAGCGTCAGAACATCAATAGTTTACACTCTGATCAATTTTCATACAGCTCTATCGTTAAGAGAAATAATTCTAACAATAATAACTCTTTGTTTACTGAGAATGAAATTTCTCAATTAACAGTTGAAATGATAAGTCAACTAAGAGAATGTACATCTAAAGAGCAACAGTTTAATACGATTGCTCAGCTTGCTATTAAATATTTATATTCCAATATTAATAACTCAACATGAATTCACAACAAATAAGGTTTATGTTTTGGAATGCGAGAAGTATTCGTGGTAAAATGAGTGAATATTTTGATTTTTTATTGAATAATAATATTGATATTAGTATGGTTACAGAGACATGGCTTGAAACTAATGATAAATTTACTCACCCTTCATATAATTGCTTAAGAGTTGATCGCACAAATCGTAGAGGAGGTGGAGTAGCTTTAATTTCTCATAAATCTTTAAAACTACGCTAGCTCAAATGTATTGATACTGGTCTAATTGAAAATGTTGTGGCTGAATTAAATATTAATGATTCGGAGACTTTAAAGATTATATGCGTTTATTTTCCTGGGGGTCGTGCAAATGATACTTCTCGTTCGATTTTTAAGAGTGATCTTAGAAAAATTTTGGGTGTTGGAGGAAATTTTGTTATCTGTGGCGATTTAAACAGTAAACACAGAGACTGGGGATGCCACAGAGCCAATTCTTGGGGTAATATCCTTTCTGACTTTACTTTAACATTTCCTTTTACAATTCGTTATCCTAATAATCCAACTCACATTCCATGTTCATCTAACTCAAAGCCGTCTACAATAGATTTGGTTCTGACGAACGTACCACATTTTATGAACTACCCTGTTGTGTACAATGAATTAAATTCGGACCACTTTCCAGTTCTGTTTTCGGTATATACAACAGAATTATTCAGAATTCAAAATCTTCAATACGATTTCAAAAGAACCGACTGGAAAAAATTTAAAACACATTTAAACAATGTAATTTCAGCTAATCCATTATTTAACAATATAGAAGACAGTGCTAAAGTTGAGGAATCTATTAATTTATTAAACGAAACTATTCTTGCTGCAATAGAGGTTAGTACTCCTAAAAAGAAAATCAGCTACAAGTTCGTTAAGTTGCCTAGTTACATTTTAAATTCAATTAAGCAACGAAACTACTTCAGACAACAGTGGAATAGATACAGAAATCGGAATGATTTATCTATATACAAAGTATATGACAAACTTGTAAAGTACGAAATTTTTTGCTTTAGAAACAGAAGTTGGAATAACACAATTAAAAATCTTGACACTCGTTCAAAGCTATTTTGGAATATTTCCAAAATGTTGCGTAAAAAACTTAACGCTTTACCATTTTTATCTTACTCAAACAGTGTGCTGGTGCTAGATTCTGAGAAAGCGGATGCTTTTTCCCAACATTTTCTTTCGAATCATAACAACTCTAATAATATTCGATGTGATAGCATGTAACGGCTCATTAGTTCCCCACTTCTCAGAAGCCTGTTTGCTACCTTTTTATACCGGCCGTGCTCAGGGAAAATGGGTGGTGTTCTTGGCAACTGAAAAGCTGGTCAAAGCTCGAAACATAAAATTAAAATAAGGTAGCTTTAAAACCTTCATGACGACATCCAAAAAGAACCATCTTTATTTTCAGTTTTGGATGCCCGATTTACTTTTTCCGGACATCCTTCAACCCGTTTCCCTGTGCCTTCAAGGTACATTTCGGACATTTGGGTTTGTAGGTGTCTTTTAGGCCACAACCATAGCAAAATACACGTTTTATATCCATACAATCGAAGTACGTGTGACCCGCCTCATCGCAGTTCCAACATTTGACTGAATGATGCACTGCAAACACATCATTGATAGATTCCGAATTCTCGTATCCGCCTGAGACATCATTTCGGTTATCCAATTCTGCTATTTTTCCCTTTGTAAGTCTTCGCTGGTCCATTAAATGTATGTCCCTCATAAACTTTTCGTGTTTGCGCACCTCGCGACGAAGATTCGCAACGCTGCCAATTTCAAGATGTAAAATTTCGTGCCTTATTTCAGCTTTTAAATTTCGTGCCAGAATCTCACACAGTTCAATGTCCGACACGGGTGTCTTTAATTTGTCGGTCATTGCGGAGATCACATCATAGTAGTCTTCAAAACTTTCATTTGATTTCTGTTTACGCCGACGTATGTCATCTAAGACATCGTAGTCACTATAATCAGCTTTATATTGAGTTCTCAAAGCTCGAGTTAAAGAATTCCAATCAAAGTGATCATGTTGCCTATGAAATCGCCAATACCATGCTAATGCGTTTCATCAAATAATGTGTGTGCATGCTTACACAAAAGCTCAAAGTCACCATTAAGTGTATTTGAAGTTAGAATATTGACACGATAAATAAATTCATCCACTGATGTCTGATTTCCGTATCCACTAAACTTTATCCTCCAATTGCGAATTATAGTCAATACTTTTTCGGCATTAAAATGTCCTGTATCTAAACTCTGCCTAACTGTTGTGTTATTATTATTACCTGAAGAGGTATTCATATCCGAACTCGGTGAGATATTAGAATTATTGACCACATTCGTACGACTGTCATTAGCCATGTTCATGTTCTGTAATATTACACGCAACTCATTTGAAATAAAATTGGTTATTTCCCCACGAAATTCATTTAAGGATTCTGAAACAATCTGTCTAATATATGGTTCTCTATCTGCACTACCTCCTTGAGGATTCTGTGTTTGTTCTCTGAGTTGTTTCCTCCTAGCTCCACTCCGCGTATCTACACCAACAGCATCATCATCTATATTAACTGTAAAGATAACATTTGTCGGCTCTACTACCGAATTTTCACGACTACGGGTTATCGGCATGATATAAATAAAACAAAAACCTTAAGTAAGATCTACAATAAACAAGTTTCCGATACTCAACTTAGAACTTTGTTAGCATACTCAAGTTAATAAATGTTTAGATATATTAGTTCTATATTTCCCCACAATGTATAAGCAACAAAATTTGAATATTGCCCGGGTTACAAAGTAGATAATTAACCTTAAGAAATCCTCAGACAAATCTTCAAACAAAAGTTTAGGTTCACAATCTTTAGGTTAGTTAGATGAGTCAGCATCCGATAAGTACCAAATATTGAAATCTCAACTCTAAGTAACCGAAAGTCAGATCACCTGAAATGTCCGCTAGTTTTTTTGCGAGTATGTTATCGATATTCACCAATAACCAAAAATCTCGAACAAAATAACTACTGGATGAAATTAAAATGTTAGACAAAATACAAGGTTCAGTAATCCGTTTACAGTACAGAATCTAAATTCCTAAGTAAAATGACACATTGAACTTGTTCATGAAAAAAAAGACGGATATCGCCACCACGGAAAGATATTGTTTGGAAACATCAGCAAACTAATTAATTTAAAATTACCATAGAGTTATTTCGTTCTAGATATAAATCCAAAAACAGTTTCATTTACTGATGCCCCACGTTGGGCGCCATTTGTTTTATGTAACGGCTCATTAGTTCCCCACTTCTCAGAAGCCTGTTTGCTACCTTTTTATACCGGCCGTGCTCAGGGAAAATGGGTGGTGTTCTTGGCAACTGAAAAGCTGGTCAAAGCTCGAAACATAAAATTAAAATAAGGTAGCTTTAAAACCTTCATGACGACATCCAAAAAGAACCATAGAAATTACTTTACAAACCGAAATATAGAACTCGATTACAGAGGAATGTGATGTTGTTAACCTCTGATTCCACGCCCACCTTACCTTCGCTAACCATTGCAAATTTTATTGGATAGCCCATCTTGAGTACACTAACTTGGTTCTAAATCTTTCTCGGAATCAATAAATTAAAATAAGATATTCATTGGCATTACCTTACATAACAATTTATTTTAATAACAACATTCTAAGTTTATAGTGAATTTATATAAAGGAAAAAAAAAATAACGCTAATTCGTTTGTTAAATTAATAATTAATTAATTATCGATGAGAAAGAAAAGAAAACATAATGTAGGCAAAATATTAGAAAAACCAGTACAGAAATTTCAGTCAGTTAAACTGACTGATAAATACCATCACCCAATATAATATATTGTTTAAGTCTTGAGTTATTGAAAATAATCGATTTGTAATTAAAACCAGTTAGAAAGTTTCAGTCGGGCAACCCGACTTACATTTACCCTTACCCTCAGTAAAACAAATAATTTTCTATTTTATTGATATTATTACTCGATTTCGAAATTGGGCGGAGTGGTACATTTATATGGGAGGTACGTGAAGGGGTGTGTTTAGGCTCCAGATTTATTCTCCATAACTTTATCCTGTTATAGCTTTACTAAATACAGAATTTGCGCACGATTGCGTTGGGTGTACTGATATTATTACTACATCCCAAAAGTGGGCGGAAAGGTACATTTGTATGGGAGGTACCATAAGGGGCGTGTCTAGACTTCCAATTTTTTCTCCAAAACTTTGTCCTGTTATAATATAACAAAATACTGAATTTGGGCACGATCGTGTCGAGTGTATTGATATTATTACCCTATTTCTAAAGTGGGCGGAGTGGTACATTTGTATGGGAGGTACCAAAAGGGGCGTGTCTAGACTTCCAGATTTTTTCTCCAAAACTTTATCCTGCTTAAACTTTACCAAATACAGAATTTGGGCACGATCGCGTTAGGTTTTTTAATAATATTAATCGATTTCTAAAGTGGGCGGTACCAGATGTGTATGGGAGGTACCAGATGGGGCGTGAATAGACTTCCAATTTTTTTCTCTAAAACTTTATCTTGTTATAGCTTTACTCAAAATAGAATTTGGGTACGATCACGTTTAATTTATTGATATTATTTCTCCATCTCTATAGTGGGCGGAAAGGTAGATTTGTATGGGAGGTACCAGAAGGGGCGTGGCTAGGCTTTCAAAATTTTTTCCAAAACTTTATCCTGTTATAGCTTTACTAAATACAGAATTTGGGGACGATCCCCTAGGGTGTATTGATATTATTAGTCGATTTCTAAAGTGGGCGGAATGATGTATTTGTATGGGAGGTACCAGAAGGGGCGGGGCCATGTAGCCCATTTGCAATACCGTAAGTAGTTTTGAGAAAATAATAACTCGTGCAAAATTTCAAAACATTTGGTTGCGTCTTTCGAAAGTTATCGTGCGAACCAGCCGGACAGCCACCCGACAGACAGACAGACAGACAGACAGACAGACAGACAGTCAGACAGACAGACAGACAGACAGACGGACATGGCTCAAACGACTTAAAAAGTCATGAATCGAATTTGGTTCAAAGAAACCTAGGGTCTAAAGTGACTCCTTCTATGTGTTACACTTTTGGGTCGTATCAAATGATATATACCTTCATCCCTACGGGTGATGGTATAAAAATATTGTAAAATTTGCAAAAAAAAATGTTTACATTTTTTAATGCGGATAAATAAAAGCAAACAATCTATCAATCTATGTATTTTTTTGTATTTATCTCAATATTTTAATTAGGTATAGACTTACCACGATTATGCTCCAACGAAGACAGCAGGCCTGTTGTCCGATATTGGTTTTCGTAGTTTTGGTTGTTTATATTGATGTTGAAGGTATCATTTCAAATATTAAATTAGCCAAAAGATGTTTGCAAATATTATCCACAACTTAAACTATTAATCTAAAATTTTTCGTGAAAAGGTTTTTTTTTCAAACTGTTTAACTAAATTATAATTCTTGATTCTTGATATTGATGATCTTGTATTTCTGCATCATATTGATTCTTCCTAATGCCATCTTTAATAAGACTTGGTTAGTGCCCCGAACATCATTATAGTCGTGCATTATAGATGATGATGATGTTAATTAGGTCGAATGCAAAATATGAGCTTCCATTCCTTAATACTCCCAAACAGATTTCCATCGTTGAAAATTTACAAAAAAAACACAATTTCCACATCCTTATAGATTATATATCAGGATAATATTTCATATTAAAGGGGAGAATTAGCGCATAACTTCCTGCCATAAATCTGGACAAAAACCACAAATTAAACACTAACCCCACATTTTATAGTAAATAATTACCTCCCCAATTCGTAAGTTATTATTATATTATTGGTCCAACCAATTTGTGCTCCTCTAAAGATTATCGCTTGGAAATTCTTTTTTATTTTGCATATAATCGATATTCGAAAATTACACTAAAAAGTCTTACGACAAAAAAAAATATTCACGTCTTTCGAACTCAAGAGAAAATTTATGAATGAAAAATTTCAGAATTTTTCTTCAATGAAATATTTAAAAAACAAAAGTTACTCGATAAATTGAAAAATTTTCTTGGAAGTAGTTTTTACTTTTTTGAAAGTATTTTTTTTCCTAACAGCGCGACATTACAAGCACTGAAGAACAAGTGTCAAACGTTTTAACAGATTTCAATTATTCTGTCATTCCTATTCCTGATATTAAAGTACACGTGTCCGTTGACACCATAAAATCTATTTTAAAGCAGCTTAAGACGAATAAATCTTGTGGTTTAGACAATATTAAAAATCTGTACTTAAAAAATTTATCTAATGTTGCAATTAGTTTTTTATCAAAGATTCTAAGCGCATGTCTTAAATTTCAACATTTTCCCAAATTATGGAGAAATGCTAAGGTAATTCCAATACCTAAGCCAGGTAAACCACGTGGATTAGTAAGCAGTTATAGGCCTATTAGCCTTTTAAGTAACTTAGGTAAAGTTTATGAAAAAGTTTTGAAGGAAAGGATTTGGAATTTTTGCAATAGTTCAGCTGTTATTCCAAAAGAACAATTTGGATTTAGACCCCTTCACGGTACAACTCACCAGATCGAGCGAGTAACGCCATGGTTTTATTAGATGTTGAAAAAGCGTTTGACACTGTGTGGCATGACGGGTTAATTTTCAAGCTGATAAGGCTTAATTTCCCTAATTATCTAATTAAAATTGTACAGTCTTTTTTAAATGAGAGAAGCTTTTGTGTTCAAATTGGCAGTGAAACCTCTGACTATGTAAGTGTGCCTGCTGGAGTCCCACAGGGATCAGTCCTTGGGCCACTACTTTACATAATATACCTATCTGATTTTCCCAAAGTTGACAATTGCACTTACGCGTTTTTTGCAGATGATTCGGCTATATTATGCTCAGGTTTGCTGGCGACCAATATACTTTCAAGTATTCAAATAGCCTTAGATCAAGTAGATGAATTTTCAAAAAAATGGAAAATAAAGATAAATGCTGAGAAGTCCCAAGCTATCTTTTTCACTAGAAAAAGAAAGATTTGTTACACTCGTCAATTAAATCTTAAAATTAATGGTATTGATATTACCTGGTCTCGCTCTGTGAGATACTTAGGTGTATTCCTGAATACTCGTTTAACTTTCAATGACCATGTCTCTCACATTTTAAGTAAAATATATCTGGCCATTAAGCTCCTCTATCCACTAATAAATAGAAAATCTGAATTAAATTTTGAAAATAAAATTTGCATTTATAAATCAATATTCCAGCCAATTGCTCTCTATGCCTGCCCTGTGTGGGGTGCCTGTGCCAAAACTCACATTAAGAAAATACAAGTTTGTCAAAATAAAGTTTTAAAGCTAATGCTAAATTTACCTCGGCATTTTATCACTCGAAGACTCCATGAATTGAGTAGAACTGAACTAATTAAAACCAATATTTCTCGTATTTCAAACAATTTTTACATTTTGTGTTCCCATAATGAAAACAATTTAATTTCTAATCTAAAGAATCCAATGTAAAGTAAAATTCATATTTTTATAAAGGTTTTTCTTAACTTTTTCCTTTTCTTGAATACACTTTTTATTATAATTATGTATAATTTATTTGAAATCTGTAATAATAATCTAGATGTAAGGTTGTACATAACCATCTCTTAAATTAATATTATATTTTAGATCTTAAGAGAAATACTGTTTTACAATAAAATAACAATGAAAAAAAAAACCAGTACAGAAATTTCAGTCAGTTAAACTGACTGACAAATACCATCACCCAATATAAGATATTGTTTAAGTCTTGAGTTATTGAAATTAACCGATTTGTAATTAAAATCAGTTAGAAAGTTTCAGTCCGGCAGCCCGACTTACATTTACCCTTACCCTCAGTAAAATAAATAATTTTCTATTATATTGATATTATTACTCGATTTCGAAAGTGGGCGGAGTGGTACATTTGTATGGGAGGTACGAGAAGGGGTGTGGTTAGGCTTCCAGATTTATTCTCCATAACTTTATCCTGTTATAGCTTTACTAATGACAGAATTTGAGCACGATTGCGTTGGCTGTACTGATATTATTACTACATCCCTAAAGTGGGCGGAAAGGTACATTTGTATGGGAGGTACTATAAGGGGCGTCGCTAGACTTCGAATTTTTTTCTCCAAAACTTTGTCCTGTTATAACATAACAAAATACAGAATTTGAGCACGATCGTGTCGAGTGTATTGATATTATTGCCTTATTTCTAAAGTGGGCGCAGTGGAACATTTGTATGGGAGGTACCAGAAGGGGCGTGTCTAGACTTCCAGATTTTTTCTCCAAAACTTTATCCTGTTATAGCTTTACTAAAAAGAGAATTTGGTTCCGATCACGTTTAATTTATTGATATTTTTATACCATCACCCTTAGGGATGAAGGTATATATCATTTGATACGACCCAAAAGTGTAACACATAGAAGGAGTGACTTCAGACCATAGGTTGCTTTGAACCAAATTCGATTCATGACTTTTTAAGTCGTTTGAGCCATGTCCGTCTGTCTGTCTGTCTGTCTGTCTGGTGGCTGTCCGGCTGGTTCGCACGATAACTTTCGAAAGACGCAACCAAATGTCTTGAAATTTTGCACGAGTTAATATTTCCCCAAAACTACTTACGGTATTGCAAACGGGCTACATAGCTCCGCCCCTTCTGGTACCTCCCATACGAATACATCATTCCGCCCACTTTAGAAATCGAGTTATAATGTCAATACACCCAACGGGATCGTACCCAAATTCTGCACTTAGTAAAGCTATAACAGAATAAAGTTTTGGAGAAAAGATCTGGAGGTCTAGACACGCCCCTTCTGGTACCTCTCATACAAATGTACCACGCCGCCCACTTTAGAGATGGAGTAATTATATCAATATTCTCGACACGATCGTGTCCCAATTCTGTATTTTATTAAGTTATAACAGGATAAAGTATTGGAGAATAAATTGGAAGTCTAGCGGTGCCCCTTATGGGACCTCCCATACAAATGTACCTTTCCGCCCACTTCAGAGATGGAGTAATAATATCAATACATCCAACGATATCGTGCCCAAACTCTGTATTTAGTAAAGCTATAACAGGATAAAGTTTTGGAGGATAAACCTAGAAGTCTAGACACGCCCCTTCGAGTACCTCCCATACAAATTTACCACTCCACCCACTTTAGAAATCGAGTAATAATATCAATATAATAGCAATTTTTATACCATCACCCTTAGGGATGAGGGTATATATCATTTGATACGACCCAAAAGTGTAACACATAGAAGGAGTGACTTTAGACCCTAGGTTTCTTTGAACCAAATTCGATTCATGACTTTTTAAGTCGTTTGAGCCATGTCCGTCTGTCTGTCTGTCTGGTGGCTGTCCGGCTTGTTCGCACGATAACTTTCGAAAGACGCAACCAAATGTTTTGAAATTTTGTACGAGTTATTATATTCTCAAAACTACTTACGGTATTGCAAATGGGCTACATGGCCCCGCCCCTTCTGGTACCTCCTATACAAATACATCATTCCGCCCACTTTAGAAATCGAGTAGTAATATCAATACACCCTACGGGATCGTCCCCAAATTCTGTATTTGGTAAAGCTATAACAGGATAAAGTTTTAGAAAAAATTTTGAAAGCCTAGCCACGCCCATTCTGGTACCTCCCATACAAATCTACCTTTCCGCCCACTACAGAGATGGTGATATAATATCAATAAATTAAACGTGATCGGAACCATATTCTCTTTTTAGAAAAGCTATAATAGGATAAAGATTTGGAGAAAAAAATTGGAAGTCTATCCACGCCCCATCTGGTACCTCCCATACACATCTGGTACCGCCCACTTTAGAAATCGATTAATATTATTAAAAGACATAACGCGATCGTGCCCAAATTCTGTATTTGGCAAAGTTTAAGCAGGACAAAGTTTTGGAGAAAAAATTCGAAGTCTAGCGACGCCCCTTATAGTACCTCCCATACAAATGTACCTTTCCGCCCACTTTTGGGATGTAGTAATAATATCAGTACACCCAACGCAATCGTGCTCAAAGTCTGTAATTAGTAAAGCTATAACAGGATAAAGTTATGGAGAATAAATCTGGAAGCCTAACCACACCCCTTCTGGTACCTCCCATACAAATGTACCACTCCGCCCACTTTCGAAATCGAGTAATAATATCAATATAATAGAAAATTATTTATTTTACTGAGGATAAGGGTAAATGTAAGTCGGGTTGCCCGACTGAAACTTTCTAACTGGTTTTAATTACAAATCGGTTAATTTCAATAACACAAGACTTAAACAATATCTTATATTGGGTGATGGTATTTATCAGTCAGTTTAACTGACTGAAATTTCTGTACTGGTTTCACCATCTCTATAGTGGGCGGAAAGGTAGATTTGTATGGGAGGTACCAGAATGGGCGTGGCTATGCTTTCAAAATTTTTTCCAAAACTTTATCCTCTTATAGCTTTACTAAATACAGAATTTGGGGACGATCCCGTAGGGTGTATTGATATTATTACTCGATTTCTAAAGTGGGCGGAATGATGTATTTGTATGGGAGGTACCAGAAGGGGCGGGGCCATGTAGCCCATTTGCAATACCGTAAGTAGTTTTAAGAAAATAATAACTCGTGCAAAATTTCAAAAGATTTGGTTGCGTCTTTCGAAAGTTATCGTGCGAACCAGCCGGACAGCCACCCGACAGACAGACAGACAGACAGACGGACATGGCTCAAACGACTTAAAAAGTCATGAATCGAATTTGGTTCAAAGAAACCTATTGTCTAAAGTCACTCCTTCTATGTGTTACACTTTTGGCTCGTATCAAATGATATATACCTTCATCCCTAAGGGTGATGGTATAAAAAATAATTACAATTTTACTCATAAGAGTAAAAGGAATAAACATATAAGCTCTGTTTGGAAGTATATGTGGTTCGCTCTTGCATGAAGCTATTCTCATATTCACGAATGATTCACAACTAATTTACAAGGCGCCCATCTCTATTACATAACGGTTTGTCCAAGTTGACAATACAAATACAAACGACACATCAACATATGCATACAATGTAAAAAACATAAGAGCGCAATAGACCGATTAGATGAAGGATTTTTTATTTACTCTAACAAACGAATGCAGATTTCCTTTAAAAATTTCTGAAGGTATCAACAACAAACTTATGTAAATAATGTGAGACAAAAACAAATGTTTAACTACACAAGGATCTTTATAGGATTTTCTTTGAAAAACACATTTTAATACACACCATTTGCTATAACTAGAATGGAAAAATTTTGCCCCATTTATAATATCCATACTTTAAGAACATGAATTTTAGCTTTGTAAGCGAATAAAAAATGTAAAAGGGTAAAGCTGGGATTAGAGATATTTATGACTAGCTGCACAAACACAACTTATATGTCTTATGAAATTGTTATGTCCTTTAGATTTTGTTACACCATTTGCTGTCCAATTTATGTGAACGTGAAATATCTGTGAACATTAGGGTGACAAATAAAAGATAGGGCGAAAAAAAACCGAGAGTTTTGAGCTTAACAGACAGCCGAACCCTTTACTGTTTTAAGTATATGAGGCTGTCCTACAGAAATGTCAGCAAAACCATTATAGTGATTTTCGGATTGTTCCAACACGCGGAAGTGTTCCTGGACGGCAATCAATTGTAAATTGGGTAACTTCATTGAGAACAGCTGGGAATGTGTCATGTGTACGAAGGGATCTGCGAGAAGGATTACAACACCACAAAACCTTCTTGCCTAAAACGGTGAACTCGGAATGGTAGTTGACAATGATAAAGGATTTTTTTCAGCGGTACTTGAGGAAATGCAATAAAAGGATACATGGTTCCAACAGGATGGTGCCTCTGCACACACAGCGAGGGTTACCGTGGATTTTGGAAATTGGAAAAATACCAGTTGTCATGCTTTTTAGAGTTCATGAAAACTTCAGAAACATGAAAACGTTGTCAGATATTCTATTAAAACCATGTAATTTAAAATTCCCTTACAGCTTCAATATAATTAAATCTAACATACATTTTTCTAAGGTTCACACTTTTTTTTATTTCATTCCCAAATAAGCAAATTATTGCGCTCCTCCCTGTATTATGAAAAATACACGGCCAATGTATTTTGCACAATTTCCAATTGATAAATTTAAAATTAGTCTCAACTGAGTCTATAACACAGTGCAACACACTTTTTCGGGGGGTGAACCAAATCAATATCATACGATAGCATTTGACCTCAGTAACAAAACCCTAAACTCCATATTGCTCCACTACGTCACAATTTTTTTTACAGTGGTTTAAAGTTTGATTTTTTTGGTCAAAAGTCGAATCAAAGAATATGAAAAATCATCTGTTAAAATACGTTTGGGGTATTTCATTTGCTGTCCAATTTATGTGAACGTGAAATATCTGTGACATTAGGGTGGACAAATAAAAGATAGGGCGAAAAAAAACCGAGAGTTTTGAGCTTAACAGACAGCCGAACCCTTTACTGTTTTAAGTATATGAGGCTGTCCTACAGAAATGTCAGCAAAACCATTATAGTGATTTTCGGATTGTTCCAACACGCGGAAGTGTTCCTGGACGGCAATCAATTGTAAATTGGGTAACTTCATTGAGAACAGCTGGGAATGTGTCATGTGTACGAAGGGATCTGCGTGAAGGATTACAACACCACAAAACCTTCTTGCCTAAAACGGTGAACTCGGAATGGTAGTTGACAATGATAAAGGATTTTTTTTTCAGCCGGTACTTGAGGAAATGCAATAAAAGGATACATGGTTCCAACAGGATGGTGCCTCTGCACACACAGCGGGGTTACCGTGGATTTTGGAAATTGGAAAAATACCAGTTGTCATGCTTTTTAGAGTTCATGAAAACTTCAGAAACATGAAACGTTGTCAGATATTCTATTTAAAACCATGTAATTTAAAAATTCCCTTACAGTTCAATATAATTAAATCTAACATACATTTTTCTAAGGTTCACACTTTTTTTATTTCATTCCCAAATAAGCAAATTATTGCGCTCCTCCCTGTATTATGAAAAATACACGGCCAATGTATTTTGCACAATTTCCAATTATAAATTTAAAATTAGTCTCAACTGAGTCTATAACACAGTGCAACACACTTTTTCGGGGGTGAACCAAATCAATATCAAACGATAGCATTTGACCTCAGTAACAAAACCCTAAACTCCATATTGCTCCACTACGTCACAATTTTTTTTACAGTGGTTTAAAGTTTGATTTTTTTTGGTCAAAAGTCGAATCAAAGAATATGAAAAAATCATCTGTTAAAATACGTTTGGGGTATTTCATGTCTTCGGAGACATACATTAAAATTTTCAGAGGAACATTTCATCAGAACATTTGAACCCTCCAGCTCCTACCCTTAGGATACATTTTGAAAAACAGCTTAAAAGTAAAATTTTTCAAATGGGTGGCAGATGGAGAGTTAAAATGTTTCGAGGAAATATTCCCCGGAAAATATTAATGTAGGTCTCCGAAGACATGAACTGTCCCAAATCTATTTTTACACATGATTTTTCATTTTCTTTTATTTTACATTTGACCAAAAAAAAATCAATCTTTAAACCACTGTTAACAAAAATTGTGACGTAGTGGAGCAAAATGGAGTTTAGGGTTTTATTACTGTGGTCAAATGCTATCGTTTGATATTGGTTTGGTTCACTCCCGAAAAAGTGCGTTGCACTGTTTGCTCAAAAATAGACTTTTTAACATTTCATTAACATTTCATTTTGATTTTATTTTGGAACCTTTGACTCGTAGAGGTTATTTTTCTTCGGTGACTCTTAGTGAAATTTTCCGGAGAATATTCCTATCGAAGATTCTTATCCTTGACCTTCGTCCAAAGTTGACTTTTAAAAAGTTTTTTAAAATTGGGCCAAAAATGTCCCATATGGGTGGCAGCTAGAGAGTAAAAATGTTCCAAGAAAATATTCCCCTGATTGTTTTAATATAGGTCTCCGAAGACATGAAATACCCCAAACGTATTTTAACAGATGATTTTTCATATTCTTTGATTCGACTTTTGACCAAAAAAATCAAACTTTAAACCACTGTAAAAAAAACCAGTACAGAAATTTCAGTCAGTTGAACTGACTGATAAATACCATCACCCAATATAAGATATTGTTTAAGTCTTGAGTTATTAAAATTAACCGATTTGTAATTAAAACCAGTTTGAAAGTTTCAGTCGGGCAACCCAACTTACATTTACCCTTACCCTCAGTAAAACAAATAATTTTCTATTATATTGATATTATTACTCGATTTCTAAAGTGGGCGGAGTTGTACATTTGTATGGGAGGTACGAGAAGGGGTGTGTTAGGCTTCCATATGTATTCTCCAAAACTTTATCCTGCTTAAACTTTACCAAATGCAGAATTTGGGCACGATCGCATTAGGTCTTTTCATAATATTAATCGATTTCTAAAGTGGGAGGTACCAGATGTGTATGGGAGGTACCAGATGGGGCGTGAATAGACTTCTAATTTTTTTCTCCAAAACTTTATCCTGTTATAGCTTTACTAATTACAAAATTTGGGCACGATTGCCTTGGGTGTACTGATATTATTAGTACATCAGTAAAGTGGGCGGAAAGGTACATTTGTATGGGAGGTACCATAAGGGGCGTGTCTAGACTTCAAATTTTTTCTCCAAAACTTTGTCCTGTTATAATATAACAAAATACAGAATTTGGGCACGATCGTGTCGAGTGTATTGATATTATTACCCTATTTCTAAAGTGGGCGGAGTGGTACATTTGTATGGGAGGTACCAGAAGGGGCGTGTCTAGACTTCCAGATTTTTTCTCCAAAACTTTATCCTGCTTAAACTTTACCAAATACAGAATTTCGGCACGATCGCGTTAGGTCTTTTAATAATATTAATCGATTTCTAAAGTGGGCGGTACCAGATGTGTATGGGAGGTACCAGATGGGGCGTGAATAGACTTCCAATTTTTTTCTCTAAAACTTTATCTTGTTATAGCTTTACTCAAAATAGAATTTGGGTACGATCACGTTTAATTTATTGATATTATTTCTCCTTCTCTATAGTGGGCGGAAAGGTAGATTTGTATGGGAGGTACCAGAAGGGGCGTGGCTAGGCTTTCAACATTTTTTCCAAAACTTTATCCTGTTATAGCTTTACTAAATACAGAATTTGGGGACGATCCCTTAGGGTGTATTGATATTATTACTCGATTTCTAAAGTGGGCGGAATGATGTATTTGTATGGGAGGTACCAGAAGGGGCGGGGCCATGTAGCCCATTTGACAGACAGACAGACAGACAGACAGACAGACAGACAGACAGACAGACAGACAGACAGACAGACAGACAGACAGACGGACATGGCTCAAACGACTCCAAAAGTCATGAATCGAATTTGGTTCAAAGAAACCTAGGGTCTAAAGTGACTCCTTCTATGTGTTACATTTTTGGGTCGTATCAAATGATATATACCTTCATCCCTACGGGTGATGGTATAAAAATGTGACGTAATGGAACAAAATGGAGTTTAGGGTTTTGTTACTGAGGTCAAATGCTATCGTTTGATATTGGTTTGGTTCACCCCCGAGACAATGACCATCAAATTGTGTCATAGTGTAATCTTTTAAATGCGAGCGCTAAAGGCTGAAGCGCTGAGCTTAAATATCTCAAAATTGTTATTTCTTGTAAGCGCATGGTTGACACATGGGTTAATTCTTTAAACTGTTCAATCATTGCAGATAAGGAGATCCACCGGTGTTTCACATCGACAATGAGCCTTAGCTCTTTATTGTGCTTCTGGAAAACATAGCTCTGCAATTTTCTTCGTTTTTCGCTCGACTAGTTAAATGAATTAACATGCTTCCACAATTTTGCAATAATTTAAGACACGTTTTTAATGAGCTCGTATGATTTTTTCACCCCATTCATCATCGTCACTATCATCTTCGGCGAGATCCACTTCGACTTGTTGATCCACTTAAATAACGTGTAAAAAGATTTTACTAAATTAATTTGAAATTGAATTTTAAAATTTAACAAAGCTTTTAAAAGCATTCTCGTTTATGAAACGTAAAAAGTTTTTTCTAAATTAATTTCAAATTCAATTTTAAAATTTTTACTTTTTCAATAACTCCTTTTAGAGTTGTAACAAAGCAATTTAAAAAAACCGAGTACCCGAAGGAAAAAACTCGGTTAAACCGGTTATTCGAAAATGGCACTTTTGCAAAAACCGGCATACGGTTTTAAATAAAAAAACTGGTTTACGGTTTTTCGGTTTCGGTTTTGAACACCCTAGTCATGGCCCATATATAAATTTTGTTTTGCTTTTGGTGCAAATTGGTGGTAAAATGGTATATAATATAAAATATAATTTTTAAAGAGTACTTGATTAATATCAGGTTTACTCTAAACTCACGCCCGATCGTGTTAACACTCAAACTCGTTATGGTTTGAGGTAGATACATCTATTGCCGCAGGTAGTTAAAAAGTTTAAAAAAAAAAAATTGGCTTATAAAAGTTCTGTATAGCAGATAATTGGGTCGCAAATTAAAGATTAAAAAAAAAATATTTAGCTTAGCTTGGCAGACAAAATGGACCGCAATCTAAAATTGAAAAGAAAAAAAGTTTTTTTGGTATCCTATATGGGAGACCGGTAAGGGATACCAACAAAACGCCGTTAACAGAAAGAGATTACTTGGCAGCTCAGTAATTTTTTTCAAATAATTGTTTGTTGTCTTTTAATTCATTCATAAATTGTGTATTAATTGTATTTTTGATTTTCTTTTTTTTGTTGATATTTTCGAAAGATATTGTAGAATTTGTATAAAAACGATTCACATGATCCTTCTTGGTATTTAATATTCCACTGGGGACCTCAACCCACAAATAGGAACATTTCTAGGGGTTGCATAACAAATTTGCTATAAAATAATATTTTTTTTAAAAACAATATCAGTCAAATACAAATTATTTTATTTGACTTTCTCTTTTTCTTTTCAATTTTTTTTTGCTTGTCCTTGCAATATAAAAAATGTGGAGAAATTTTTATTTGGACTACTACCTTGAACAACTTAGCATTGGTATTTTATCCCGAATATAAGTTACCAACAAAACGCAACCAGAAACAACATCGATAACTTGCTGATTTTTTTTATGAAAACACGTCCCTACGAAAAGGAAAAAAAAGTTGGTGCACTTACCCCAGATCCAGCTGTTGAAGGCAAATGTAGGGCCGTGGCAGGAACTGTTGAGTCGATGATTACAGCTGTAAAAACAAAAAAAAAGTCGAAAGTAATTAGTATTTTTGAAAAAAAAGAGAAAAGAATATAATTTAATAATTACTTTTCAAATCCAGTACCTTAGCCGGGGACGTTAGGCCAGTCTCCCTGCTAAACCTCGTATGATGACAGTCCTGAAAAGAAAGAAAAATACAAATATTTAATTAGAAAAGTTGGTATAGTTTAAGTTTAAGATTTTTAGTAGTTATTGAAACGAATTGCCGGAATTGTCTATTTTTTATTCTAGTTTTTAATTTATTTTCGTTTTTGGTGAGTTTTTTAGTTTAGGTTTAGTTTTTTCTTAGTTTTTAGTTTTCACAATTTTTTTTTTTCTTCAAATCCACAAAAAAAATTTTCTTTTAAAAAAAAAAAAAAATAAAAATTTTTCAAAAAAAAATTCACACAAAAGTTCAAAAAAAAAAATTCACAAATGTTTACAGTCAAAAGCTTTTAAATATCTTACCCAAAAATTTTTTTTTCAAAAAAATGAAACAAAATTATTGTTCACAAAAAAAATTGATCAATATTTTAAAGAATTCACAATTTTTTTATTTTTCACAATTGTTATTTCACACCACACTAGTCACAAGTTTTTGAATTTCCACACAAAAAAAAATTCAATGAAATTTCACAAATAATAGTAATAAGAACATAATTTTTTTCACACAAAACATTTTTCACAATATAAAAATTTTGAAAAAAAAAAATTGAATTTTTTCACACACAAACAATTTTCTATAAAAACAAATTTCACACAAAAAAAAAATTCACACAAAATTAATTTTTTAAAAAAAAATAATAAAAATTTTTTCAAAAAAATAAATAAAAAAATTTTTTGTTCACACACACAAAATAATTTTTCATAGTAACCTTCAAAAAAAAAAATTTAATTTTTGTAAATTTTTTTTTCCCATCACAATAATTTTTCACAAAAAAATTGTCAACTTAATTTTTTTTAATTACACAAATAGTATTTTCCAGTTCCAGTTGCCGATCGGGGAATAAAAACCTGAGAAGCACGCAGAACGCCTCCTACCCTAGGACTTCCCAGTGTAGGAACTGGATACCGGCCTAAATGAGAGGTTAATGTTACGGTCATGTCTCTGGCATTGGCCTCAATTTTGGGACGGTGGAAAGTGCGTTTCTGCGGGAGAGAAAGAGACTCTCTTTAAACAAAACCCCCCAATCCAAGGTGGGCTGCATAGGCCGAGGGATGTATGGCTATAGGGGTTACATATTAGTCGTTACTATGTCAAACTCAGGTGAGGGCGCACACCTGTTTCAATCCAATGCCTTCTTGCGCTAAAGGGCTCTGGCGTAAGTGACCGTTTTTGTCCCTCTTCATCTCATTAGGTCCCGACGGCTTCTACGGCGGCCTAAGGACCGAACCATAAACATGAACTCAAATACACAAACTAAACAAACAAAACCACAACAAACAACAACTTCGGAGAAGTCTGGTAACGGACCCTCCACCCCAACTCCCTCGAAAAGAGGCAGACCTCTCGGCTCGACTAAATTGTCACAAGAAGCCAAGAGGCACAATACTAGTACCCTATCTTCCTTCTTCAGGAAGAACGCGGCAGAAGAAGCCCCCCCTAATGGGGATACGGCAGCATCTACTTCGGGGACCAGCAAGCCGACGCCGGGCAATGCCTCCCCACCTCGCGCTGGCAAGCCAGCTAAACGGGTACGACCTCATGATCGACGCTACCGTGACGTCGAAGGGCCAACTACATCCTTTCAACTGTTGGCAAAATCCCTGAGGTTCAAAGATCCACGGAGCAAAACCAATTGGTTCAAAAGGCCAAAAACCTACTGAACCAATCTCAGACCCCACAAGGGACTGCTAACATAAAACGTCAGCGATCCGCTGATGAGCCTGGCATTGCCAGTTCACATAAAAGATCAAAGATCCAAGAAAGAGTCCGGTACAGCGACATAGCCAGAAACAGTCTCACACGCGCCGTCGTAGACAACTCACATCCCAGCGGTAGCATCTCGTTTGATAACTGGAGGAAAGCTAACGCTAAGCTGCTTGTTGCGTACGCTAGTGTAATAAGGGACAATCCTGGCACTCCAGCAAGATGTACTGACGCAGGCTGGCATCTGAACAGAGTAAAGCTCATGGCATTCCACGACCAACGCTCGTTAGAGTTATTCGAAAAGGCTCTAACGGTCATTGGCGAAGTATGGCCAGGGGCTAAACTCTGTCTGGTAGAGCAGTGCGATATCCCCAACAGGCCTAGAGGTCGTATAAAAATCCCAGATATAATGGCTAGTAACCGAAAGGCAATCCTTGAGCTTCTGCAAATTTCCAACCCCAGCCTCGATGTGGAAAACTGGAAAATCTTGAAGGTATCGGAATCACGGGACACCTTCGTTCACGTCACCCTCCTCATCACCGATGAAAGCAGTGACCTAATAAAGGAAATGAACAACCTAATATTCTGCGGCTTCACCGAAACAATGATGTGGATATATAAAACAAAACATGCCACACAGACTGTAACCGCAGACGTGCCACCCACAGCTACAGCACCATCTGTCGCTCTGACACCAATAACTGCAACTCCCGCAGCTACATCAACAACTGTAACTCCCGCAGCTACAGCACCATCCGTCGCTCCGACACCAATAACCGCAGCTCCCGCTGAGGACAACCTCGCAGCGCCAAGCAACAATCCGGCAGATGAAGAGCACTGCTCAGATGCTGAATCCATGGCATCTACCATGGTCAGCTTAGGAGGGCTTTTCCAGGAGGCCGATGAGGATGACCTACTGATGAGCGATGACGACGACGCCAACAACACCGTCATTGAGCATTCTTCGGGTGGTACAGATAAACCTCCACCACTCTAAGAGTGCTTCAGCAGCACTTCAGGTACGTCTCTCCGAGCTCCAGGAGGACGTACTTCTCATCCAGGAGCCCTGGATAAATCAAAACAGAGTCTGTGGATTAAACCACAAAAATTATAGACTCTACCAAGGTAAGGTAAATGCTAAAATACGAGCGTGTATCCTAGTACGGAAACAGCTTGACGCATTCCTGCTAAATACTTTCGGTAACGAAGATCTTACAATTATAGGTTTAGAAATGAAACAATCAACCCTATGGATAGCTTCGGCATATCTTCCTTACGAAGACCAAAACCCCCCATCAGAGGAACTGAAGAAAGCAGTACTAACGGCGGAACACAACAAGACCACCCTCATTGTCGGAATGGATGCAAACGCACACCACACGCTGTGGGGAGGTAAAACGATCAACAAACGAGGTGAGTTACTCTTTGATTATATTCTAAGTAGGAACTTAGTAGTGCATAACCAGGGAGATACGCCCACCTTTATTAACTCGATCACTGAGCAGGTCATAGACCTGACAATTTCTAATGCCAAAAACGACTTGATATCAAACTGGCGGGTGGAGGATGTTCACTCCTTCTCCGACCACCAATACATTTCCTTTGAAATATCTGCTCAAATAACGAAGCCGATAGTAACCTTCAACAAGAGACGGATGAAATGGGACGTCTACAGGGAACACCTTGCAAGACTCCTACCGAATACAACTGATCTCACCATTGACAGCCCACAAAAGTTGGACAGCATGGTAGGTAAAGTTACAAAAGCCTTGGCCTTATGCACCAGGAAATCCTGCCCAAGACGAAAAGATGGGAAAAAGCAGAAGCCTCCATGGTGGAACGACGATATCTCTAGATCCCGTGCTTCCACCAGAAAATCCTTCAACAAGGCCAAGAGAACAGGCCAATGGGAGGAGTACAAGGAGAATCTAAGACTCTTCAAGAAACTACTAAAGAAGGCGAAAAGATCTTCATGGAGGACATACACCAACGATGTCGAAAAAACCGCAGAGGTAAGTAGACTTAGGAAAGTATTATCCTCGACAACCAGCGCCCCGGCATACATAATGAAAAATGATGGTACCTGGACTGAATCCTCAAAGGAAACCTTGGAAATCCTATCGGATACCCACTTCCCCAGGGGAGAGTCCAACTCCATAACCGTCGCACCTACCGACTTATGCGACAGAATACCGGTAATTGAAAGGAACATGATCAAAGACGCCATCAACGACTTTGATCCCTACAAATCACCCGGTCCGGACGACATCATACCCGCCGAACTTCAACAGTCACTGGAGATACTATTGCCATGGCTGGAGGCTATTTTTAACGGCTGTGTGAAATTATCCTACCTACCAATACGATGGAGAACGGCAAAGGTGGTCTTCATCCCAAAGGCGGGAAAGCCATCACACACCAAAGCGAAGGACTTCAGACCTATAAGTCTTACTTCATTCCTTTTGAAAACCCTTGAGCGAATCATGGATGACATCATCAAAAATTCAATTGGCCCGGATCTCCTTTCGAATGCTCAGCATGCTTACACAAAGGGGAAATCGACAGAATCCGCACTCCATGCACTATTGTATCCCATAGAGAAATCGCTGGACAAGAAAGAATTTTCTCTGGTTGCTTTTATGGACATAGAGGGAGCTTTCAACAACATCGAACCCCTCTGCATCATGACAGAGCTCAACAGCCTAAATATCAACTCACATATTAGCAAGCTGATTCGCAACATGCTATTAAAGAGAACTATTACCTCAAAGCTGGGAAATCACACCCTCACTAGAAGAGTGACTAGAGGCACCCCTCAAGGGGGAGTATTATCGCCGCTATTATGGAATTTTGCCGTCAACGACGTTCTCAAACGGTTGGAGTCGGAAGGATGTACAATAGTAGCGTATGCAGACGATATAGCACTCTGCGTCTCTGGGGGAAGTTTATCTTGTCTCGAACAAAGGATGCAGGACTATATCAACATCCTGGCAAACTGGTGTGCCAGTAGAGGGCTCAATGCGAACCCGGACAAAACAGAACTGGTACTTTTCAGTCGGAAACAGAAATCGCCCGCTACATCCAACATCTATCTGGGCAACAAACAACTCAACTTCTCCGATACGGCGAACTACCTGGGCCTTATATTAGACAGGAAGCTTAATTGGAGACAGAATATTGAAAGCAGATCCAGCAAAGCACTCATAGCTTTATATACTTGTCGTAAAGCTATCGGGAAAACATGGGGATTTAAACCCAAGGTAACACTCTGGATTTACAATGCTATAGTGAAGCCAATACTACAATACGGCTCTATAGTTTGGTGGTACGCGCTCGACAAGAAGAGCAAATTCAAACAACTGGATCGTGTTCAACGGTCCTCTTGTCTCCTGATAACCGGATGTATGAGATCGACCCCCTCTAAGGCTCTCTACACGATACTCAATCTACTACCACCTGATCTGAGCTGCAAATGCTCTGCTCTCAAATCGGCTATTCGACTAAACGAGATTGATCATTGGGATCGTTCCATCGGACATTCAAAGATCCTGAACCACATCAACATCTCACTCGAAACTGACTACGTGCTAAACACACGGAAATCAAACGTTCTATACGGAACTAGAACGCCCTCCAGAAAGGAGTGGGCAGAGAATGAGAACGCAATGTATGGACCAATGAACATATTTACCGATGGGTCCAAACTGGATGACAAGGTCGGCTACGGTATCTACTCCGCGGATCTGGGCCTAAATATAAGATCAAGAATTCCAGATTTCTGCAGCGTTTTCCAAGCGGAAATACTTGCTATTAAACGAGCCGCGGACGTGATCAACGTGAGGAAGATATCACAGGAGGATATTCTCCTGTTCACGGATAGTCTAGCGGCGGTAAACTCGTTGAAGTCCTGTGACATCAAATCGAAAGTGGTCAGTGCCTGCCGGAAATCTCTTAACGAGATATCCAGGAACAACAGAGTTCTGGTTACGTGGATTCCCGGACACAGCGGAATCGAGGGCAACTGCAGAGCGGATGAAGAGGCCAGACAGGGCTCAGCCCTGCTGGAAAGCGACGTTGAACACGTAGCACTTCGCCCTATATCCACCTGTAAAAGTACCATTGAAAATCTAACGTTTAGAATTGCAAACGACAGATGGAAGAATGAAGAAACCTGTAGAAAGGCCAAAATGACTTGGCCAGAATACAACGCGAAACGTGCATCGTACCTGGTAAGTCTTGAGAGGGACCAGATAAGGAAGATTATTGCCTTCCTGACGGGACATGGACCCATAGGCAAGCATGCGAAAAGAATGGGATTCGCAACGAAAAGCGAATGCTACTACTGCGGAAACAGTAGCAGTGAACCATCCACCGACCACATTATTTGTGATTGCCCAGCGCTATACAGAAGGAGACTGGAAACCCTGGGGAAACCCTTTTTAAATGGTGTAGAAGAACTTGCATCGTTGGACATCGGAAGGATTAACAACTTTTGCAAAATTATCAACTGGACGGATTGGATCGAAACTCCGGATTCCCAATCGACAACTGGCAACGCGATCAGTCAGCACACGCGCTGATAGCATAGGTTGAAGGGATGGCACAAATGCCCAACGGGTGTCACAATGGGTCCATAGGGACCTAAGTGTTCTCCTTTGAAGAAGGAGATGCCTGCATACCAACCAACCAACCATAGTATTTTTAAAAAAAAAAATTTTCACAATTAACAAAAAAAATTTTCACAAGAAATTTTTCATAATCAATGGAAAAAAAAAAAAATTTCCATTTTGTTTCACACACACACAAAGAAGTTTTTTACAAAATTTTCCAAATAAAAAAATAAAAAAAAAATCACAAATTTTTTTGTTCACAATCACACAAAAAAACAACTTTTGAATTTTTCACACACCCATAATAAATTTTCAAAGTAATCTTCAAAAAAAAAATGTAGTTTTTGTAAATTTCTTTTCCCCGTCACAATAATTTTTCACAAAAAAATTTTCAACCTAACTTTTTTTTTCATTTACACAAAATAGTATTTTTTTAAAAAAAAAATTTTACAATTAACAAAAGATTTTCACAAGAAATTTTTCATAATCACTGAAAAAAAAAAAGTTTTCGATTTTGTTTCACACACACACAAAGAAGTTTTTCAGAAGATTTTCCAAAAAAAAAAAAATTTCACAAAAAAAATTTCACATTTTTTTATTTCACACCACAATGTCACAAAGGAAAAATTCTCCACAAAAAAAAATTCACTATTTAAAAAAAAAAATATACACACAAAAAAAATTTTTTCACAGAAAATTTTTAATAAAAATTTTTTGAGTTTTTTTCCCACACACCACAATTTTTTTTTTTTTGATTGTGTGAAAAAATCCAAATTTTTTTTTGTGATCGTGGAAAATTTTTTTTTTGTTTTGTGAAAACATTTGGTATGTGAATTTTTTAGAAAAAAAACCTGTGTTAAATTTTTGTTTTGAAAATGTCCGTAGAATCGCATGGCACACTGGGAATTTTCAAAAAAAAAAATCATAAAAAAGCACAAATTTTTTCAAAAACAAGTTTCAAATATTTCACAAAAAAAAAAATTTTCCACTAAGAATTTTCAAAAAAAAAAACCACAAAAATTTTTTTCCACACAAGAAATTTTCGCAAAAAAAAAAAACAAACAATTTTATTTTTTTTTGAATTTTTTGCAGACACAATAATTTTTCACACACAAAATTTTTGTTTTTTTTTCACAACAACAAATTTTCAAATTTTTTTTTTTCACAAACATATTGCACCGTCACAAAACATTTTTCACACCAGAACACACAAAACTAATTTTTTATTTAATGTACAACTCGTCGTTATTTATTTTATTTCGGTTTAGTTTCAATTATATTGTTAATTTTTGTATTTTTCGCACTTTATTTTTAATGTTAATTTAATTTTTCTCACTCTATTTCGATTTTAAGTTTTAATAGTTTTGTAATTTTTTTTCCATTTCATTTGAATTTTCCATTTCATTTTCACTTTTTTCCAAATTCTTGAGTTTTTTTTATTTTTGAGTCAGTTTTTTTAATTAATTAGTGCTTTTCACTTCACATTCTGTTTATTCCTTCGTATTTCTTTTCGCTTTTAATTTTCAGGGTCATTTTTCACTTTCGTTCGTTTTTTTTTTGTTTTGTTTTTTTAATGCCGGTTAAACAACTTAGTTTCCAATTTAAAAGCACTACACTGTAATTTTGTTTTTATTTCGCACAAATATTCATGAGACACTCGCATTCCAAATTTACAGTAAGCCCTTGAAACTGGTGACCGGCTTCAATGGGCTTATTAACCCTAGACGGGTAATTTTCGTCGATTCGACGAACACTGTTGCTTTTTTTTCAAATATCTCCCTTATTTTTCACAATATTCTGTTGCCTTTTGCAATAACGTTAGTTTGTGATGTTTTTTTTCGAGCTATGCTGGCATATGACAGAATTAGTTAAGAGAAATTGTTATATTTTTGCAATAAATAAAAACTCGCGTCGTCGAAACGACGAAGGTTACCTTTTGTGTGACTTTTCTATCTTGCAAAAAAGTCACCAAATCAGAAAATATTTAGATTTTTTAAATTAAAATATTTAAAATATCGGAATTACCAGATGATTTAATTGAAAATTGTGAAAATGCTCCTGAAGACTCCAATTGCGATTAAATGATCAAAGAGCAAATTGGAAAATATGTCAAGGTAGATGTATTTTTGCATGAGAAGGAGTACGACTGCGATGACGATATTATACCAGATATGGGTGATGAAAATAATCGTGAGCCACTAAATTTGTTCCGAAATAACTAATAATGTGAAAAAAAAAACAATCCGTGGGAAACCAATAAAATTTTTGGTCCACTACAAATAAAATGATTTAAGGCGTGAAATAAATATCTTGCATCAAAGGTGAGAACCGACTAGTGAAGCAATTGGCCGAACTAACCCCTTATGGTACTTCTAACAATTCGAATGCGATGATATTTCGGACGAAATTGAAAATTAGAAGAATGTTGAAATTGAGAATCGCGTTCAACGACACGAGTTTTTTAATAAATAAATTCTGGCCTTTTTGAGCCTCTTTAATCAATAATAGAAGATAAAAATACTGAAAACAACTGTTTATGAAATTGTCGAATGTTGGAAACGAAAAAGAAGAACAAAAAAACGCTAATTTTGTAAAAATTGTTCTTGCCAAAAAAGAAAAATACAAAAAAAAATTTTGTTATACCTGTATGTGGGAAGCACAAATTCTAACTTGTGCCTACTATACAAAGAAATAATTTTTCGAAGTGTTTTTGTTTTAATTGATAAAATTGAGTGTATTGTAAATTTTTTTGCACAAGTTGACAAGCCATGTCTATTTTATTTTATACTAAAGAACTATTTAAATACTAGTAACTACATGAGACCAAAAAAAAATGGGCCGAAAAGAGACATGCTCGAAAATAAACCAAATAGCTTAAAAAATATACAGTTTTTGTGTTTTCTTCTTCGCTAGAGTCTACAATTGATAAAATATGATGTTTCGGACTGGTACGCTAGATTTTTTGCTAAGAATTTCCAAGTGAAATAGGACTTCGTCGATTCGACGAAGATTACCCTTAGTGTATGTAAAATATGATTACCCTTCTAGGGTTAACGAGCATTTACTTTTATATATGTTTAATGGGTTAGGAATCCCATTCAACGGCACATTCACATTCCCACACACACTATGTTTTTTTTAAGGACACACAGCACTTTCTTTTTCACTTTAATTGTTAATTATACCATCACCCGTAGGGATGAAGGTATATATCATTTGATACGACCCAAAAGTGTAACACATAGAAGGAGTCACTTTAGACCCTAGGTTTCTTTGAACCAAATTCGATTCATGACTTTTTAAGTCGTTTGAGCCATGTCCGTCTGACTGTCTGTCTGTCTGTCTGTCGGGTGGCTGTCCGGCTGGTTCGCACGATAACTTTCGAAAGACGCAACCAAATGTTTTGAAATTTTGCACGAGTTATTATTTTCTCAAAACTACTTACGGTATTGCAAATGGGCTACATGGCCCCGCCCCCTCTGGTACCTCCCATACAAATACATCATTCCGCTCACTTTAGAAATCGAGTAATAATATCAATACACCCTACAGGATCGTCCCCAAATTCTGTATTTAGTAAAGCTATAACAGGATAAAGTTTTGGAAAAAATTTTGAAAGCCTAGCCACGCCCCTTCTGGTACCTCCTATACAAATCTACCTTTCCGCCCACTATAGAGATGGAGAAATAATATCAATAAATTAAACGTGATCGTACCCAAATTCTATTTTGAGTAAAGCTATAACAAGATAAAGTTTTAGAGAAAAAAATTGGAAG
Organism: Muscina levida; assembly: GCA_964034835.1. Lineage (NCBI taxonomy): Eukaryota > Metazoa > Arthropoda > Insecta > Diptera > Muscidae > Muscina > Muscina levida. Next base: position 22,444 of record CAXIUB010000174.1, on the reverse strand, counting down.
TCTATTCACGCCCCATCTGGTACCTCCCATACACATCTGGGACCGCCCACTTTAGAAATCGATTAATATTATTAAAAGACCTAACGCGATCGTGCCCAAATTCTGTATTTGGTAAAGTTTAAGCAGGATAAAGTTTTGGAGAAAAAATCTGGAAGTCTAGACACGCCCCTTCTGGTACCTCCCATACAAATGTACCACTCCGCCCACTTTAGAAATAGGGTAATAATATCAATACACTCGACACGATCGTGCCCAAATTCTGTATTTTGTTATATTATAACAGGACAAAGTTTTGGAGAAAAAATTGGAAGTCTAGACACGCCCCTTATGGTACCTCCCATACAAATGTACCTTTCCGCCCACTTTTGGGATGTAGTAGTAATATCAGTACACCCAACGCAATCGTGCGCAAATTCTGTATTTAGTAAAGCTATAACAGGATAAAGTTATAGAGAATAAATCTGGAGCCTAAACACACCCCTTCACGTACCTCCCATATAAATGTACCACTCCGCCCAATTTCGAAATCGAGTAATAATATCAATAAAATAGAAAATTATTATACCATCACCCGTAGGGATGAAGGTATATATCATTTGATACGACCCAAAAGTGTAACACATAGAAGGAGTCACTTTAGACCCTAGGTTTCTTTGAACCAAATTCGATTCATGACTTTTTAAGTCGTTTGAGCCATGTCCGTCTGTCTGTCTGTCTGTCTGTCTGTCTGTCGGGTGGCTGTCCGGCTGGTTCGCACGATAACTTTCGAAAGACGCAACCAAATGTTTTGAAATTTTGCACGAGTTATTATTTTCTCAAAACTACTTACGGTATTGCAAATGGGCTACATGGCCCCGCCCCTTCTGGTACCTCCCATACAAATACATCATTCCGCCCACTTTAGAAATCGAGTAATAATATCAATACACCCTACGGGATCGTCCCCAAATTCTGTATTTTTTAAAGCTATAACAGGATAAAGTTTTGGAAAAAATTTTGAAAGCCTAGCCACGCCCCTTCTGGTACCTCCCATACAAATCTACCTTTCCGCCCACTATAGAGATGGAGAAATAATATCAATAAATTAAACGTGATCGTACCCAAATTCTATTTTGAGTAAAGCTATAACAAGATAAAGTTTTAGAGAAAAAAATTGGAAGTCTATTCACGCCCCATCTGGTACCTCCCATACACATCTGGGACCGCCCACTTTAGAAATCGATTAATATTATTAAAAGACCTAACGCGATCGTGCCCAAATTCTGTATTTGGTAAAGTTTAAGCAGGATAAAGTTTTGGAGAAAAAATCTGGAAGTCTAGACACGCCCCTTCTGGTACCTCCCATACAAATGTACCACTCCGCCCACTTTAGAAATAGGGTAATAATATCAATACACTCGACACGATCGTGCCCAAATTCTGTATTTTGTTATATTTTAACAGGACAAAGTTTTGGAGAAAAAATTGGAAGTCTAGACACGCCCCTTATGGTACCTCCCATACAAATGTACCTTTCCGCCCACTTTTGGGAAGTAGTAATAATATCAGTACACCCAACGCAATCGTGCGCAAATTCTGTATTTAGTAAAGCTGTAACAGGATAAAGTTATGGAGAATAAATCTGGAGCCTAAACACACCCCTTCACGTACCTCCCATATAAATGTACCACTCCGCCCAATTTCGAAATCGAGTAATAATATCAATAAAATAGAAAATTATTTGTTTTACTGAGGGTAAGGGTAAATGTAAGTCGGGTTGCCCGACTGAAACTTTTTCACTGGTTTTAATTACAAATCGATTATTTTCAATAACTCAAGACTTAAAAAATATATTATATTGGGTGATGGTATTTATCAGTCAGTTTAACTGACTGAAATTTCTGTACTGGTTTGTTTTACTGAGGGTAAGGGTAAATGTAAGTCGGGTTGCCTGACTGAAACTTTCTAACTGGTTTTAATTACAAATCGATTATTTTCAATAACTCAAGACTTAAACAATATATTATATTGGGTGATGGTATTTATCAGTCAGTTTAACTGACTGAAATTTCTGTACTGGTTTTTTATTTAAATTGTTTTTTTTATGGTATTTATAATTTCACGCACTTTTTTAGTATTTAAATAATTATTAGTAGAAAAAAAAAACACTTTAAATACACACTATACTTACCACAGAAATTTGCTCCTTCCTCCATACGCTCGCGATCACTTTTAATGAATATCAATTAGCAAAGTCGAAGCGTAATTTGACGGCGTTAGTGTATCGGCGGCGCGTAAAATGTTCAGTGCAACAGAAAACAGGTGTTAGGGTAGTTGCCATATCAGTGTATGGTAATGTTACCTTGCCTATGGTAATAGTAAGGGAAAATAATGCACCGAGAGAAATGTATGGTTAAAATACCAAGAAGCTTTGCCTCTTATCCTGCAACAAGGATGTAGCCTTTAGGTTTGTGATGTAGGTTTGTGGTGTAGCCTTGTTGTGTGTGAAGTAATTAGCGCCATCTATATGTGAAGTCGCACAAATATGTGTATGACAATACAGCGGTTTGCGTGCTGTTGTCAATGTTGTGTGGGGGGAAATTTTAAGGTTGACAGAGGGAATGGTTTGGCTAGTGGACTAGAGTTGGCTTGGGTAATTCCTTGCCCAAAATGGAGATGAGAGACCGTTTTAAGCCACCGAAAGAAGAACATCTTCAAGAAAAAGAATAAAGACAATTATTTAATAAACGCAAAAAAACGAAAGTTGAACTTACTAAAAGCCAGTAAACAATAGGTTAAAAAAGTATTCGCGGCGACACAAAACAAAAGACTATTTGCGAGAGCAAACCGGAACTTAGAAAAAAGGAAATAAGAGCCATTCTGAAATGAAATTTATATAAAGTTATATTTATATGAAAAATTAACCTAAACCAAAGACAATATTATAAATAATTGTGGCAAACAACATTATTGCCGTGGTGTGCAACAGCTGTAGAGCCATAACGAGAAGCCGAGGCGAGGTGCAGCAGTCCGAGTTGTCCAATATTTGGGGTTCACCAGCCGGATTTTCCCTCAGGGAGGACCTTTCAGCCAGTCCTGCGTCAGAAGCCATTACAACACCGCCAAGACCGGGGTGTTGCCCAGGTATTCTAGCCGTAAGGGGGTTTTATACGCGACCGTTACGTACTTTAACAAATACGTTACAATCTGAAAATAAAAAGAAAAATAACATTAATAAATTTTTAAACAAACGGTTCGCTAGGGTGGGCAAAACACTAACCATATTAAAGTTTTCATCCTCCAGTGATTATATAAAAGGGGATAACCAGCGATTAGGGGTTGAGCGCTCAAAATCAAAATCGTTTGGGTAGAGTAAAACGCGGGAAAGTGCCCGAAAGAGTTGTTTTGGCCATCTCAAAAGAACTGAGAAAAATGAAGATAATTTAAAGATAAAAAAAGGAATCTTTTTTATTTTTATGATAATAAAACGACCTTATAATTACAAAAAAACTATACACTTAACCCCCAAAAAACGCGCGTTTACCGAGTCGGGCCTGCGACAAAATGTCGGCTCGTAATGTTTAAAATATGGCGTACCCGGAGTAAATCTATTATTGTAATGAGTTTTTAAATTATGCTCAATAAAGCAGCAATTTTTATAACGTTTTTTTGGCAAATATAACTATGTTTAATATGGAAGGCTAAAGGTTATAGGGTAACAGGTAAGTGATCTCCGACAGTAGCTGAAGAGGGAAATTATGTTTGGGATATCCGAAAATAAGATGGCGACAGGATGCCATGGTCGGGGTGGGATTCGCCCGAGGCTTTTAAAAAGGTTGTAAGCCAGGCCTCATAAACCAAAACTACCAAGGTTTGTAATTTCCATAGTGTTGTCCTTTTTTAGTGTTTGTTTATTGTCCCCCATAAGCTGACTGATTGTTTTTGTCAGCTGTCTAAGAGAGGAGACGGACAAGAACCGCGCCCGAACCCCTGAACACTAGCCGGAGCCAACGACAGCAGTCAGCGCCGCCCGTTCTTCTCCCTTGTAAAATGACAGCTGGTGTCCCGATGGGGCACGCGACAATCTCTGGTTAAATTAATGAGTTTCAAAATTGTACACTTACATATAATTTTGCGGTTTGAATATGGGCATAACCAATAACACTAGCTTACAGCTTTTTATATTCAGAAAGTGTGATTAACCTTACTTATATACTATGAATAAAGACGAAAAGGTCCCGTAAGAAATCTAGAAAGAGATTTAAATGCACTAAAACAATAAGTAATAGAGATTCTCTGACTTTTTTAAGTCGCTTTTAACTAAGCGCTTTGAAAAGAAGCAAAATGATATTAGTAACAGTTACAGATATTGAGTTTTAGTCTTACAGCTCCCCAACTAAAATTTTCTTAGCAACATTTTTATACCATCACTCTTAGGGATGAGGGATATATCATTTGATACGAAATAATGTGTAACGCATTAAAGGAGACGAGTTAGACCCCAAGTATCTTAAGACCAAATTCGTTTCAGGACTTTTAAAGACGATTGAGCTATGTCTGTCTGTCTGGCTAGATGACTGGCTGGTGGGCAGGATAACTCGAGTAAACCTTAACGGATCGGTATGAAAATTTACCAGTATTAATATGTTTCAACACGAACTAATGGGATTGTAAATGGGCTGAATAGCCCCACCCCTTTTGGTACCTCCCATACAAAATTACCTATTTTTGGATAATTAATATTTCTTTCATAACTGCCAAACATACTTTTGGAGGATATTTGAATTTGGTCAGTTTATTTATCTTGCAAAAGTCGACAAACCCTATGAAAACCGAAACCTTTGCCACACCCCTTCTGGTACCACCTATACAAATGACCGAATAGACCCTCATACACTTGTATGGTTATAAAAATTTTAATCAGGAATGAATATTGACTATATCGCATAACCCCTTCTGGTATCTACCATACAAAATGACCTTGTGTGGAAAATAAATATTTCTGCCATAACTTCGACACCAACACCTGCTGCCCCTAATTGTATCTCCTACTAAAATAAATAATTTTTTTTTGCTCCACAAGCAGACAAAAAACAATGCATAATTAAATTTATATTAAAAGCTATTAATTTCAATAACTCAAGACTTAAACAATATCTAATATTGGGTGATGGTATTTATCAGTCAGTTTAACTGACTGAAATTTCTGTACTGGTTGTAGAACATTTAAATATTGTAAAGTCCCATTTTAAGGTCCTTTTTCGACGTTACTTGAAACAAGGACGAAAAGGACACGTGATGAGACGAAAGAGAAAGTTCATATGTTTTTTGTAGAACATTTAAATATTGTAAAGTCCCATTTTAAGGTCCATTTCGACAAGAACAAAAAGGACTCGTGATGAGACGAAAGAGAAAGTTCATATGTGTCCCAAAAAAATCCTGGTTTAAAATTCATTGGATTTTTTTCGTAAATGCACTAAAACAATAATAAAAAGTTTTTAGAAACTATTTCAAACCATTCGCGGATCAGTACTCCCGGAATTTTAATATATTTATATATGTTGCATTGTGTAAAGGAATTATTTCGCAGCAGACAATAACCTCAATTTTGTAATACAGTGCAGTCAATGGTTGTATCAGAAAAGTTTTCGTTTCTAAATATAAATATTAGGGCTGGTCTTTTTTTCTCAAAGATTGTACACCAGAATAGGAATCTACGATGAATTCTAAGAAAATTTCACCAAGAAACTATGTGTCTAAAATCAATTCGTAAGTGATGAAAGACCCGTAAAACCGGGTTTTGAACCATTAGTCAAGATATTGAGGGTGTTAGGAAACTTTGCTTTACAAATTCGTGTTGCACTAGACCAGACCAACAACATGCACTAAATCACTTCCCAAGTTCCTTTAATTTTCCCCGTTTTGTAACAATGTGTTACAAGTAATTTTATATGGGAGGTACCAGAAAGTACGCTATAGTCCATATTTATACCTGAGTGATGTTTTCTCAAGCGCACAAGTTACCGAAAACATGACTCTATTCAGAGGACTTACAAATAAGATATGAATGTAAAACTATGAGGGTCAGTTCGGTCATTTGTATAGGAGCTACGAGAAGGGCTGTGGCAAAGATTTTGGTTGATGTGTTGTTTGTTATGAGAAAGTTATTAAGCTGACCAAATTTAAGTGTCATTCAGCGGTATGTTTGGAAGTTAAAGGAAAAATATTATTTTTACAAAAATAAGTTATTGGGGTTGAGGTATTTTACCCAATTACAATCTCATTACTTCATTTTGGAGAATATTAAAACTGATAAATTTTTATAAAAATCAGTTAAGGTGTGCGCGAGTTAATCTGCCCACCAGCCAGCTTGACAGACGGACATGGCTCAATCGTTTTGAAACGTCATAAAATGGGTTTGGGGTCTAACAATAAAAATAGTATGCTCTGAAAAATTTCGACAAAATTGGTTCATTAAGTTGGATGTAATAGTCTGATGCAATTTCAAGACCCCTGGACGCTTTGTATTGGGGGCACCAAAAAGCCTGGTCAAATTCTACTTAATTTATATACAATAAGGATAATAGTCAGATAATTACGTTTTGCTAAATTTGGTTTAAGTTAATCAATCCATTAGGGTGTTATAGTGTAATATTGCATAAATATATTGAAAACTTTATTTGATCCAACAAAATGTTTTCTAAATACAATAACCTATACTAGTAGAGCTTAAAATATAAAAAGAGAAGAAGAACAAATATGTAATATGTCTATTCGTTAATAATGTTATTTCTTTATTTTATGATGAACTAGTGGGCCCGGCAATGCTTCGTTATTGCATATTAACTTGTAATATATTTCACATTTAGGTCTACAAAGTACTTTGAAAACGGTACTTAAGCTCGACAATAATATATTGAGTTTATTTAGTTATGTAACTTATTTAAAGTAACTCCTTAACTCCTTAACATTAAAGTTAACCAATTAAGTTTTATTTTTTGTAAATGCTAATAAAAAGTTCATCAGCCAAGTCATATCTATAGTGCCGATATGTAGATTAAGATTTTCTGTATGTAGGGCGAAAAACCACTTCTTCCAAAAATCGGAAACAGACATTCCTCTAAAGATCAAAATTATTTATTTTGATCCGTAGTAGCATGAACCATCTGTATGCTAACTATCTCTTTGGTCATAAAAAAAACATTTTTGTTATGCCTTTTCCTATTGACCGCAAATGAAAATTCCGTTTGAAGCTTCATGCCTTTAGCCATAAAAACTCCTTTTGTCATGTCTTCTTCTCACTCGGATCAAGAATAATCCGGAATACTATTTTTGTATTGAACTCGTATTACCATTTTTTGAGATACATCGGTCACCAACGTTTGGCTTAACAAAGTGATGGTCTCACGCGCTGTATGGCATGTTACACCGTCGTGTTGGAACCATTTCTCCTTTAAATAATGTGCAATGACATGATAAATAAAAAAAATCTGAAGTTTTCGGTTTGTGCTCATTTAAAAACAAAAAAAATCTTTATTTGAAATCTTCATGCTTTCCAACGCGAGCTAGGAATTGATTTTAGACACAAAGTTTTTTGGTGAAATTTTCTTTAAATTCATCGTAGATTCCGATTTTGGTTACGATTTTTGCGAATAAAAAAATATACTGTGGAATTTTGACAGTTTTAACCGTTTGTTTTAAAAAGGGTGTGGAACAACCCATTTCCACATTTACTGTAATTCATACTGCAACAATAACATATGTAACAAATCTCATATTCATACCTCTGATAGTTCATGAGATATAGCCCTTTTAATTTTCAAGTTGAATGGGCAGTGCCACGCCCCTTTATCCAACGCCCCACAACCAAATATACCCTGGGACTATCAACAGGTCAACAGTACCACTTGGTAACATTTTCGTATCAATCGATCTATTAGAAGCCGTTAGAGCGATTTTTGAAAAGAGGGCATGGCACCGACCACTTCCTCCCTGGATGTAATTTATACTGCTCCAACAACATATATACCAAATCTCATCTTCATATTGACGCCCTATGCTCCAATAGGAGTTAGAGGAACACATATATATATATATCATCTTCATACCTCTGATAGTTCATGAGATATAGCCCTTTTAATTTTCAAGTTGTATGGGCGGTGCCACGCCCCTTTATCCAATCACAACCAAATACAGCCAGGGACTATCAACAGGTCAACAGTACCACTTGGTAAAATTTTCGTATCAATCGGTCTATTAGAAAAGCCGTTTATTTCATAGATCCCCGAAGATGTGATTTACAATAGCTAAGTATATAAATTAAATGAATGGTTTGAGTAAAATGGAATAGCAACGAATTGCCTATTTCTATTCCCTAAATGTGGAAAACTCCAAACAATGTATTGCCTATGTAATCCGCGGGGTTATTCTGAAGATGCTCTGAAAATCTCATCAAAATCGGCACAGCCGTTTTCGAGTCCATACGTTGCAAACATACAAACATATATATATAGGAAAGGGGAGTTTTTATCCCTTTTGCTATTTTCACCCCCTAAATGTGGAAAAATTCAAACAATGTTTAGCCTATGTTACTTGCGTGGTTATTCGGAAGATTCCCTGAAAATTTCATCAAAATCGGTCCAGCCGTTTTCGAGCCCATACGTTACAACAATACACACATCCCCACACACACACACACACATACATGTTTCGAAATGAATGCAGTGTTTGCTATAACTCAAGAACCAATGCATATACAAAGACCGTTTATACATAAAAACCTTGGTATTAACGTCACCTTTCATATGAAGTTTGCAGAAACAAAATCGCAACTTATTTTTATATATATAGATATCCTTGCAGTCTCCTAAAATATTCCAGCAGCAGGCAGCGAGTATAGTAGGCATCTATTTTACTTCGCAATGCTTTTCTAAAGTTAGAAAGCCTTTGAAAGAAATCCAAATGAGAGTTGAAAAAATGCACTTTCAATGACATGTTGCATCCCAAGCTTATATTTAAATAACCAAAAAAATTTGCCTGATAGCAAAATTCTGATTTTGTATTTAAATTTCCCATGACAAAAACACTTAGAAACACATAATGCAACACAAGAAAACAAACCCTTGTCGAACAGTGTTATCTAGAATTCCTCCGGTCCCGACCATAACGGCGTCACTGTACTTTAAATTGGAAATAATTCTCTCGGTATGCGCAATGTGCAGCAGGCCTTGCATTTTCCGCCGTTGGGAATAAATACATGCGTATGTATAAATGACCATCTGTATTATATTATTCCTCTATCCACTATTCGGCTTTATGCATACATCCGTCATAAGTGACAGCTATGGTATTATGTTGGGGTTGTATGAGAAAGCCCAAATATCAAATAAACACAAGAATGAATGTTATTAATTCATAGCCCCTTAAGGGACATTTGAAATATGAATATACAATGAAGAGAATATCCACAACGTTTCATAGAATATGATTAATTGTATACAAATCTGAAGACGCATATGAGATGTGCTTGCAAATTAAGTTCATAATCCTTAACAAATTTCTCAGTAACATTTATAAATGTAATAAATATAGGTTTTCCAAAAAAAAATTTGATTTACTTTGAGCAAAAAATAAAATATATCTATAATCTAGTATAACTTAATTCTATTATCTTTATATATAAAATTCTACCGTACGTGTGTTGTGAATGAACTCCTCCTAAACGGCTGGACCGATTTGCATAAATTTTTTTGTATGCGTTTGGGTGGCGCCCCGGATTGTTTAGATTTACAATTCGGTCCAATTGGACAAAGGGGCGTGGCACCACCCATACAACTTGAAAATCAAAAGGGCTGTATCTCATGAACTATCAGAGGTATGAAGATAAGATTTGGTATATATGTTGTTGAAGCAGTATTAATTTCAGCCAAGGTGGAAGTGGGCGGTGCCACTCCCCCTTTTCAAAAATCGCTCTAACGGCTTATCTAATAGACCGATTGATACGAAAATTTTACCAAGTGGTACTGTTGACCTGTTGATAGTCCCCGGCTATAATAGGCTGTGATTGGATAAAGGGACGTGGCACCGCCCATACAACTTGAAAATCTAAAGGGCTATATGTAATGAACTATCATAGGTATGAAGATGAGATTTGGTATATATGTTGGTAGAGTATTAATTACAGGCAGGGTGGAAGTAGGCGTTGCCACGCCCCCTTTTCAAAATTCGCTCTGACGGCTTTTTTAATAGACCGATTGATAACAAGTGGCACTGTTGACCTGTAGATAGTTCCTGGCTACATTTGGTTGTGATTTGATAAAGGGGCGTGGCACCGCCCATACAAATTGAAAATAAAAGGGCTATATCTCATGAACTATCAGAGTTATGAAGATGAGATTTGGTATATATATATGTTGTTGAAGCAGAATTAATTACTACCAGAAAGGAAGCGGGCAGTGCCACGCCCCTTTTAAAAATCGCTCTTACGGCTATTCTAAAAATTGATATATACGATAATTTTAGAGAGTGATACTGATGACCTGTTGATAGTCTCTGGCTGTACTTGGTTGTGATTGGATAAAGGAACGTGGCACCGCCCTACACCTTGAAAGTAAAAAAGGCTATATCTCATGAACTATCAGAGGTATATAGATGATATTTGTTACAGTATGAATTACTGCAAGGGTAAAAGTGGGCTGTGCCACACCCCAGTTATAACTGCCATAGTAATAGTTTGATCGTCCTCTAAATTCCACATTATATTGCAGTTCGCCTAGAGATATGAACAGTAGTGCGGGTCAATTTTTTTTCGCAAAAATCGAATTCATGATGAATTGTTACAACATTTCACCAATAAACTTTGTGTCTAAAATCAATTCCTAGCTCGCGCTGGGAAACCTTCAGCGGAAAAGTTATGGCCTTTGAAAGTTGGCAAACAGAAATTAAGTTTTTGAAATTCTTGAATTTTTGCCTTTGTCGGAAGTCCAATATGTAGGGCGGGATCCCAAACAGCATCAGAAATATACTATTCTCTTCGTCTTGGTCTCCAAACATCGGAATGGTAGGTCAAAATTGGAGCCGGAGCCCATGGGGTCAAAATAAGGGCCTCTTGGATTCTATGATGACCCTCTAGGAGCGGGTGTAAAAAGCGTCCCAGAATCGGAATCTATCATGAATTCTATGGAAATTTCACCCAGAAACTATGTACCTAAAATCAATTCCTAGCTTCCGCTGGAGGCAGGAAGTTTTTAGAGCGAACTAGGAATTAGACATATTGTTTCTTAGTGAAATTTTCTTAAATTCCGATTTTGGTATACGATTAAATTGATCCGCCCTAATAAGAAGGCTATTTGGAACTAAATAAATAAAAAGTGCCGAGGGGACAGCGCCTCACTTCAATATTTGAATTTTAAACTGTTTCAAATAATGGTCCGTACACCAGACAGTTGAGGACATAGACAAGCTGCGCAGACTAAAACAGTGATATGTTTTTAATATTTTAACAGGTATGTGTTTTTTAATTACTTTCCAGGAGAGCGAATCGGTAATAATTCCTATAAATAGAAAATGTAAGCAATATTCATTGGAGTTGGACCAGCAAACACCTTTTGTTTGATTGGGGCATAAATTGAATTTTTATAGTATGTCAGAGGTAACATAAGCAAACTTTGTAAGTAACCTATGTATATGGTATTTTTCTGTTAGGTATTAGTGTAAATCTTGCTGTCATACTAATGAAGTGTGATAAACTTTCTTTCAGTATACTTTGGCAAATCACAATACAAAGACTTACACTAGAACAACGGTTACAAATCGTGGAAACTTATTTTAAAATTCGCGTTCTGTTCGTCAAATTTATGGAGCACTTTGTCAAGTTTACGGTGCACATTATAATCCATCTGAGCAGCTAATAGAAGATATCGCCGCTGTAGACGAAATTTCGAATTTATCGAACCGACGCCGTTATCAGCAACTCGGTCTCTACAAATGTTGAGGAAATGTCTTGGAATACATCTATATAACATCCAACTGTTGGAAGAATTAGAGCCAGTGGACGATCAATTGATTTTGTTATTTCTCATGTCATGTCATTGCAAATCATTGGGAAACGAAATGGTTACAACACAACGGCATAACATGCCATACAGCGCGTGGGACCATCACATTGTTAAACCAAGCGTTTGGTGACCGAATTATCTCAAAAAATGGTAATACGAGTTCAATGCAAAGACAGTATTCGGAAATATTCGTGATTCGTGGGAGAAGAAGACATCTTCAAACGACATTTTTATTTGAGGTCATTAGGCGGAGAAGACATGACAAAAATGTTTTTTACGTCCAAGGAGACAGTTATCATACAGAAGGTTCCCGCTACTACAGAAAAAAATAAAAATTGAATTTTAACTTTAGCAGAATGACCGATTTGAGAAATAAGTGTTTTTTCGCACTACATACAGATATGATAGATATGACTTTGCTGATGAACTTTTTACTATCGTCATAAAGCCTACGATATTAAGCATTTAAAACAATATAACTTAATTGGCTAACTTCCAAGTTAAGGATTTACTTGAAATTTGTTACATAAGTTAATAAACTCAACATATTACTGTCGAGCTTAAGTACCGTTTTCAAAGTACTTTGTAGACCTACAAATGTATTAATTAGCGTTTATATAGCATTTAGAATAGCAATAAATATGAAATATATTACAAGTTCATATGCAATAGCGAAGCATTGCCGGGCCCACTAGTAATTCTATATAATTTTTAAATTGGCGTCCGACTTGTGAGTTTATTGCCCACAACTTTTCGAGCTGAAGCATTTTCACTTCTTGTCCCACGCTGCGATTTGTTCAGTTTCGTTGAGGAATATGGTTCCTAATTTTTATACCATCACCCTTAGGGATGATAGTGGAAATAGTGTAACGCATAAAAGAAGGTGAGTTAGACCCCCAAATATCTTAAGACCAACTTCGTTTCTAGACTTTATAAGACGATTGAGATATGTCAGTCTGTCTGGCTGGCTATTGAAATTTATTTGTTTTGTGATAAGAGGTACAACCTACAAAAACCTACCTCCTATATAAAAGACTAAATTCACCCTCCTAGTTTTACATACATATCTTTATTGTAAGTACACTGAATTCAGTCACAGTCAAAGTCAGTGAATATGGAATTTATTTGCCGACCATAGGAGGTACTAGAATCCCATACGAAATGACCTTAAACTTAATTTTCCTTTACACCCCATGAATGAGGTATTGGATAGCTTCTCGCGTTGTTGTGAATTAACACTCTTTCTAGTTTTAGATGCTCAACTAACGACACCTACTTGTTTGTCGACGAATGCGAACGCCACTGTTTGAGAAGCTCTTACTAGACATGCCGATTGACTCGACACTGATACAGCGGAGTTGCTGTCGACAACATTCGAGGGGAGCCGACAATGAAAAAAAAAAATTTTTTTTTTTAAGATGACTGGAGCCTTTTGTTGAATCTGTGATGTCCCGCATGGTAGTCGCGTGTTCTAACCATCATCCACGGCCGGTCCCAATTTTTTGAAAAATTAATATTTCTCCCATAACTTTAAAACGAGCACCTGGAGGATAATGAAATTTGGTCAGTTAATTTATCTTGTCATATGAGGCAAAACCTCAGGAAACCTAAATATTTGCCACACTCCTTCTGGTAGCTCCCATATAAATAACAAAATTTTCCCTTTTACATGCATATCTTTTAAAACCTTCAGCCTACGGGTATGAGGGTATATATCATTTGCATTCCTTTAAAATAATCATGTTTAAAAGCTGGTGCATGGACTTCATCATCTCATCGCCGGCGCCCTTAGAAAGATCTGGTGGCATTTCATCGACACCTGCCTGATACTTCACACTTAGCTATTGAACATAAGGCTCAAGTCCATACGCTTCCAATGGGGTGTAACAGGATTCTCCGATGTGATGGTGGAATCATGGGGCAAAGAACGTCCCTTCTAAAAAAAACACAAAACGGAGATAAAAACAAAAAATCCTTTTCCTTTTGATTCATGTCGATTTTTATACCATCACCCTTAGGGGATGAGGGTATATATCATTTGATACGAAAACCAGTACAGAAATTTCAGTCACGTAAACTGACTGATAAATACCAGCCGTCTGTCTGGCTGGATGGCTGGTCAGCAGGATAACTCGAGTTATCCTTAACGGATCGGTATGAAAATTTACCAGTATTAATATTTTTCGAAACGAACTTATTGTAAACTTGATTGTAAATGGGCAAAATAGCCCCACCCCTTACAAAATTACCTATTTTTGGAAAATTAATATTTCTTCCATAACTTCCAAACGGACATTTGGAGGGTAACGAAAATTGATAGGTAAATGTATCTTTAGATAGGAGGCAAAACCTCAGAAAACCTAACTTTTTGACACACCCCTGTTGGTACCTCCCATACAAATGGCCAAACCCACCCCCATAGTCTCACATACATATCTTTTTTGTAAGTACACTGAATTCAGTAAAATTTTGCGTAAGGTGTACGGTTATGAAGATTTTAATCAGGAATGAATATGGACTATACCGGATCACCCCTTCTGGTGCCTCCCATACAAAATGACTTTGTTTGGAAAATTATTACTTCTCCCATAACTTCTAAACCGGCACCTGGGGGGGGGGGGATTAATCAAATGTGGTCAGTTAACTTATCTTGTAATAGGAGCAACCCTAACTATTTGGCACACCCCTTCTGGTACCTCCCACATAAATATATGGGATATTTCCCCTTTTACATACGTATCATTTTTGTATGTACACTGAATTCAGACAAATTTTGCCCTTAATTGTACCTTCTGTACAAATAGTTCAGATTTTGTATGTTTTTACTCTACATGCAGACAAAAAATAATACATAAGTAATATTATTTTAAAAATCTATTATTTTCAATAACTCAAGACTTAAACAATATCTTATATTGGGTGATGGTATTTATCAGTCAGTTTACATGACTGAAATTTCTGTACTGGTTAATGTACAATTGACACCAAACAAAACTCTATTTATCGTTTTTGTTGTTATTTTAGGTCAATTCATTTGTCATTGAGGCGAGGTGTAACTTAAGCTGTGAAATACCAATTTTGGCATCGTTTCATCTACATAATCTACACTGTTTTCGATTAGCAATATCGATGGTGTAAAAGACTGAGACAGGAATCGAACCATGGTTTACCGTCGGGCCCAACTATTTAAAAGGAAACAATTTGGTAAAGTCTTTCCTATTAAATAGACATTCGTCTTAAAACTAAGTTGAAGCAGTTAATTGTGGAAAATTTACTATTGAGATATTCTTTCTTGTAACCAACAGAAATTCAAAATATTTAACGTTACATTACAAAGTTATTGCAATAAAACAATGTATCCAAATAACTAAATCTATATATATAACCTGTAAGAAAGTTACAGTCGGGCAACCCGACTAACATATACCATCACCCTCAGGAAAACAAAAAAACATCTATTACATATATTGATATTATTACTCGATTTCTAAAGTGGGCGAAGTTGTACATTTGTATGGGAGGTACCAGAAGGGGTGTGTCTAGACTTCCAGAATTCTTCTCCAAAACTTTATCCTGTTATAGCTTTGCTAAATACAGAATTTGGGCACGATCGTGTCGAGTGTATTGATATTATTACTCCATCTCTTAAGTGGGCGGAAAGGTACATTTGTATGGGAGGTACCAGAAGGGGCGTGTCTAGACTTCCAGATTTTTTTTTCCAAAACTTTATCCTGTCATAACATAACAAAATACAGAATTTGGGCATGATCGTGTGGAGTGTGTTGATATTATTACCCTATTTCTAAAGTGGGCGGAGTGGTACATTTGTATGGGAGGCACCAGAAGGGGCGTGTCTAGACTTTCAGATTTTTTCTCCAAAACTTTATCCTGCTTGAACTTTACCAAATACAGAATTTGGGTACGATCGCGTTAGGTCTTTTAATAATACTAATCGATTTCTAAAGTGGGCGGTACCAGATGTGTATGGGAGGTACCAGATGGGGCGTGAATAGACTTCCAATTTTTTTCTGCAAAACTTTATCCTGTTATAGATTTAGTAAAAGTAGAATTTGGGTACGATCACGTTTCATTTATTGATATTATTCCTCCATCTCTATAGTGGGCGGAAAGGTAGATTTGTATGGGAGGTACCAGAAGGGGCGTGGCTAGGCTTTCAAAATTTTGTCAAAAACTTTATCTTGTGTTAGCTTTACTAAATACAGAATTTGGGGACGATCCCGTTGGGTGTATTGATATTATTACTCGATTTCTAAAGTGGGCGGAATGATGTATTTGTATGGGAGGTACCAGAAGGGGCGGGGCCATGCAGCCCATTTGCAATACCGTTAGTAGTTTTGAGGAAATAATAACTCGTGCAAAATTTCAAAACATTTGGTTGCGTCTTTCGAAAGTTATCGTGCCGGACAGCCAGACAGACGGACATAGCTCAAACGACTTAAAAAGTCATGAATCGAATTTGGTTCAAAGAAACCTAGGGTCTAAAGTGACTCCTTCTATGTGTTACACTTTTGGGTCGTATCAAATGATATATACCCTCATCCCTAAGGGTGATGGTATAAAAAGATATGTATGTAAGCCAAGGGGTGAGTTCGGTCCTTTGTATGGGAGGTACCAGAAGGGGTGTGTCAAATAGTGAGTTTTTTTGGGCTTTTGCCTCCTGTAACAACATAAATTTATCGACCAATTTGCATTACCCCTCAAGAGTCCGTTTGGAAGTTATGGGAGAAATATTAATTTTCCAAAAATAGGTCATTTTGTATGGGAGGTACCAGAAGGCATGGACCAATATAGTTCATATTCATTCCTGAGTTAAATTTTCATAAGCAAACATCATTCGCAAAATTTGAGTGCATTCAGTTTACTTACAAAAAATATATGTATGTAAATTATGAGGGTCAAATAGGTCAGTTGTATGGAAGGTACCAGCAGGAGTATAGCGAAGGTTTCGGTGTTCTTAGGGTTTGTCTTCTTTTGCAAGATAAATAAACTGACCAAATTCAAATATCCTACGATCGTCCGTTCTGAAGTTATGAAAGAAATATAAATTATCCAAAAATAGGTTATTTTGTATGGGAGGTACCAGAAGGGGTGGGGCTATTTTTCCTATTTATAACCCGATAAGTTCGTTTTGAAAAATATTAATACTGGTAAATTTTCATACCGATCAGTTAAGGTTTACTCGAGTTATCCTGCTGGCCAGCCATCCCGCCAGCGAGCCAGACAGACGGACATAGCTCAATCATCTTAAAAAGTCCTGAAACGAATTTTTTCTTAAGATACTTGGGGTCTAACTCGTCTCCTTTAATGCGTTACACTTTTTTTAGGTATCAAATGATATATACCCTCATCCCTAAGGGTGATGGAATAAAAACCGGAAAACTCCGGAAAAATTAAAAAAAAAATTTAATTTTTTTTTCGACGAAATTTTGAATTTTATCTTATGATTTAATAAGTTTGGACTATGTAACTGTGAAAAATTCGGATAATTATTCCGAAATTACTTCTTGAATGGAAAAATATAAAAATTCTTGGTGAAAACTCCGTAGTAGCTTTTCGAGTGGAAAAATTTTTGTTGGAAAATTACGGAAAAGTACAAAAAAAATTTAATAATCTTTTTCGACGGAATTTTGCATTTTAACGTATGATTGATAATTTTGGACGATGTTAATGTGAAAAACTCCGGATAATTATTCCAAAATGACATTTCGAAAGGAAAAATAGCAAAATTCTTGGTGGAAAACTCGGAAAATTCCGGAAAAACTCCAGAAAAAAAACTTGATTGAATAATTACAGTTGACATAAAAGTGGAAAATTCGTTATGATATTTGGAAAATTTCGGATTATTGTAAAATGTATTATGTTAAAACGTTTTGCGTGACACAAAAATATAACATATGCTTTCAAATGACGTCATTTGAAGCCGAAGCTGTTGATCAAACCGGCTACCATCCGAGTTAGAAGGTAATGGCTTCACATATCACAGTGAAACTGAGAAAAAAACACACAAACGTAGTTATTCGTGTCTGATAGTATGATTATGTTAGCTCAGTTTTTTTTTAAATATGCAAAAACATGTTATTTCTTTTCGTTGCTATTTTAAAAAATAACGAAGGTGTAATATTTTTTAAAATTAACTGTAGAATATCTTTAGCAAAGTGGTAACTAAGGTAGGGTTTACTCAATGTTTGGATGTTTTCGAAAAAGTCTGAATTTGTGTCATATTTTTTTTTAATTAAAATGAACAATTATTCAAATTTTTTTTAACTTGCTTCCAATATTCAGATTCAAGGGGAAATAAACCATCGAGCGGGCGCTTTGTTACCACCACCAAACGAAGATCATAAGTTCCTTCAGATCTATTTCGTTGGTGATTTGGCAATTGAACTATATTACGTTATACAATTTTTACTGCATGAATCAGATTGTTCAAAACCGCAATGTGTTTTGACGACCACAAAACATTACCAGAGCAGACGAAAGAACCTCTGGAGACCATGCAAGACAATTCAATGCTCCCACTATCAATGATGTCGCACTGGTGATTGTTGGGAAGTAAGTGGAATCATGCGGTATTGTTCTTAAGCGTCGGTATGGTGAAAATTGCACCTCAGTACCCGTTGATGTTCTATAGTGGAGAGGATGCCTATATACCTCAATTTAAAGATGGTCAATACAACGAAATGTTTGTTTACAGGTTTACTCTTCTTTTCATTCTCCATTTAAGTTCGAATTCGTATTTAAGGAGAAGAAACGAATAAATAGGGGTTAGCTTAATGAATTTTTATGCCTATCGATTGATATGCCTATCGACGATTGGGCCGAGTCAACTATTTCTGCTCCAGCGATTCAAATTCGTATATTGTTTGCGATCATCATAGCCACGTGTCATCCGTCGAACCCGAGAGTATTGTGGGACGAGACAAGAACGAGATAGCTGGCGACATTCGCACGACAACATCGAATTTCGGTGACTGAAGAGAATGAGGCGACCAACTATCCAACAGAATTTTTGAACTCCCAAAATGTGCCAGGAACTCCGCCGCATAATTTACTGCTGATGGTGGGATCGATCATATTCATGTTGCGGAATCAGAATCATCAGATCGCTCTGCACTGATTTTGATTAAATTACCCTGGAGCTTATATAAAGGTGTTACTTAGAAGCGAGACGAAGTTAACGGGGTCCGAAGTTGAATGGCAGAACAACGTTTGCCGGGTCAGTTAGTTTTTATTCAAAAATTAAACATAATCTGTTTTAAACTTTAAACATAGTTTTAAATCAAATCCATTTATCTTAAATTATCTTAATTGTTAAAGCAACATTTTTGAAAGTTACTACAAACAGCAAGTTTTATTTTTCCATGTTTAAATTAATGGGGTATATGATCCGGTATTCGTTTTGTTAATGTGTTCCTCTTAGTCTGACCCTCAACAGATTGTTGCCTTGGTAAGTGATTTAATAACACATCACTTCGCCTGCAGAAAAGAGGTTTGTTAAATTAATTATTCTATTTGTGTTCATATGGGAGGGAAATATTGATTCGTTCCCTAAGAATAGATTTTATGACGGTTTAATTTCCTTAATTGTGAGCACTATACTCACATTTATTATCGTTTTTGCTCATTATTCGTAGCAGTGATTCATAGGGTCATTAATGTATCCGGTAGCTTCAGGCTGCTATTCCTGTAATTGGCAAGATAATTGTTTAAATTGCATGATGATATTCGAAACTTCCTGAAAAGTGTGGTTTAATTAATAAGTTTTGTGTATCAAGTTTAATGTTGGGTGCGCCATTCCCATGAAAGCAGTGAGGACTAAACGTTAATATATCTATTATTTTTGTGCACACAACTGCAATTTAAGGAAAAGTTTTATCGAAAAGTTATTGAAAATGTATTTATTTGTGTTGCATTTATTTCCAGTACTATAAGTGTTTTTTTTAGCATGTAATAATTCGTGAAAAGGTTTTTTTATTTTCGCGGGAAATCTTAAATTTGTTTTATTTATTTACTACATACAGTAGACTACGGATAAGTTGCACATCGGTTTTCGCGCGACTTTTTGTGCACTTATGCGGTTTTTGCATTTATACAACACTCGGATAAGTGCACAACTATTACATATGTACAAACATTGCACAAGTGCACGATTATTGCATTTATAGATTTTATTTTTATTAATCTGTAACACCAGTTTAGTATGGACGGAACTTTAAGAAAATAAATAAAATATAAAGTTGTTTAATGTTTTATTTATATTTGGTATACATTACATAACAGGTTTTAGTAAAAACATAAAATCAGTTCAGTTTAAGGCATACCTGTTAAAATTTGATTACGATTAGTAATCAATTACATTACATTTTAAAAGAATCGTAATGATTACATAATTCCTTATTACGAATTTTTTAATTACTAATTGATTACGATTACAAATAATCTAAAAATAATCATGATTACTGGAAATTACAAAAAAATAATCGAAAATAATTTGATTAGTAATCAAAAAATAATCCGACTACTTTCAACGATTACTTTCGAAAATTTTTGATTACTTTCAAAATTTTACCTTTACAACATGAAAAAAATCTTAACAAATAATTCAGATATAAACGTTAGCTTTTATAAACCATACATTACAGATGGACGTGGCTCAAACGCCTTAAAAAGTCATGAATCGAATTATCGAAAACCTAGGTCTAAAGTGACGCCTTCTATGTGTTACACTTTTGGGACGTATCAAATGATATATACCCTCCTACCCGGGTTTACAAATTGAATAAATAAATCCACATCATTATTTTTAAAAACCGTTTATCAAATGCCCTTGTGTTGTATTTACACCGTCAACAGAGGGTGTAAAAATATATATATGATGTACATTAGGCTGATCGAAAAAATCAATGATGGATTTTTGTCGGAGCCAACCTCCAAAAATGATAAGTCTTCGCGGATTTTAGAATTCCCAAAGTTTGAGAACGATTGGAGTATATTAAACCCTGCCGCTTTAGGCTTAAAGTTTTTAAGCCCCTACAACCAAGTTTGGGGGGCATAACTCAAGAAAGATTACTTCAATTCCCTTAATCTGTACGCATATAATTTTCCTATACAATAGGCAGTTTCGTAGTTATAACAAAATGTATAACAAAATATTTGCCTTAAAAATTAAAAAAAAGCGAAACGCGACGAACTTTTTTTCATGATCTCTCTCTCATGTTGGTCATAGGTTATGTAACATTACGTGAAAGTAGTAAGACTTGACATTTTTTTCGTTTTAGATTTTTTTTTATTATTTTTTTAATGAATTTCGAATTTCTTAGGCAAATTTTTTATTTTTTTTCATAAATTTATTTATAACTGCAAAACTGTTGATTACGCAGAGAAATCACTTCTGGTGTTTCTTGGACTTAAAACTTGTGTTAAATCACCTAACATCAGCAAATCCTTATCTCTACGTTAAAATTTGATGATATCTCTATCGAAATGACCCAGGATAAAACGCCACTTTTTGCAATTTTTCCTTATTTTGCCCTTTGAATTTACGCTAAAAATTTTTAAAAATTTAATCCGAAAATTTAGGAGACTTCGAATATACATGAAACATAGCTTAACACATTGAGTGCCATGGCTACACGTTTTCGTGCGACACCTAATACTTTCTGGGGTGCCACGTCGCACGTTTTCGTACGACAGGCATTGTCTGGCCTTAGATATTGTCGTGCGTTTCTGTGTGACTCTACAGGGTTTTTTTAATGTGTTTCTAGTACCCTAATGTTTGCCCTAAATTTTGGTTCAAGTTTCATAGAGATATCTTCATTTTTGGCGGTTTTATCATAAAAACTCGGAGGTTCTTTTTAATTTTGAAAATTTATTGGAATTCATTCGATATTTCGGAAAAAAAGTATAAAAAAGATACAAAAATATTAAAATTAGGATATGATAATTTCAATTTACATTAATTCTTAAGATGTGCATATTTCGGAAAGCAATCAATGCACAATTGGGGAGTGTTGGGGCATTGCGGACAGTACGTAGTTGTCCTTTTGATATTCTTTCTTGCTTCATTTCGACTAAATTTTCTTTTTGCTTCAGCGTAGCATAAAGCGCAAGCACGTCGGATGGTTTTATTATTTTCATCTACTCTTTTTCTGATAATATGTTTTGATTGCGATACAGGCTGAGGGGATGTGAGATTTAGTAGGTCCTTAGCAATGCGTTCACGGTATGTTCGTATATTAATGTTTTTATTCGTAGCTGCTTTATACACAGTAAAGGCATTTACCACGGAAAGTCCGAGTAAAAGTTCAATTCCCAGCTTTCGATACCATTTTAACCCTTTGCGAAGGGTATTTGAGTAAGAAGCCATTTGGTCGGAAAGATCAATGCCT
>CAXIUB010000172.1:0-52880 GCA_964034835.1 Muscina levida | reverse complement strand
GTTTTTAGTTTAATCTTTTCTTTAATAGCTATATAATATATTTAATTCATCAATAGACTCCTATTGCACAGTGGGAAACGCAGCATAATCGTTTGAGAAAATAAAGTTAATAAAAGTTACAAAATTACAAAATTACAAAATTACAAAATTACACAATTACACAATTACAAAATTACAAAATTACAAAATTACAAAATTACAAAATTACAAAATTACAAAATTACAAAATTAAAAAATTACAAAATTACAAAATTACAAAATTACAAAATTACAAAATTACAAAATTACAAAATTACAAAATTACAAAATTACAAAATTACAAAATTACAAAATTACAAAATTACAAAATTACAAAATTACAAAATTACAAAATTACAAAATTATAAAATTACAAAATTACAAAATTACAAAATTACAAAATTACAAAAATTACAAAATTACAAAATTACAAAATTACAAAATTACAAAATTACAAAATTACAAAATTACAAAATTACAAAATTACAAAATTACAAAATTACAAAATTACAAAATTACAAAATTACAAAATTACATAATTAAAAATTAAAAATTAAAAATTAAAAATTAAAAATTAAAAATTAAAAATTAAAAATTAAAAATTAAAAATTAAAAATTAAAAATTAAAAATTAAAAATTAAAAATTAAAAATTAAAAATTAAAAATTAAAAATTAAAAATTAAAAATTAAAAATTAAAAATTAAAAATTAAAAATTAAAAATTAAAAAAATGAGCTAAAATTGTTTATATCGGCTAAGAAAATTGTTTGCAGTTTTTGAATCCCAACAAGGTGGAGTTTGTACGAGTATAGGAGGTGGATTTTTATGACATTGTTCAGCTCTGAACTTTAGCTTCGCTTAGAGAATAGAAGCTTATTTACCAAATTTCAGATCGATAGCTCTTAAACTACTGCTGTAACCGCAGGGTCAGACAGACGGACACCTCCATCTTCGATAGCTCGGTTTGAGGTATATAAGCTTGCATTAACCTCGATTTCATCTGAACCTCTGCTATAATAGCGGGGACAGATAGATGGATACCCCTAACCAGTACAGAAATTTCAGTCAGATAAACTGACCGATAACTACCATCACCCACTGTAAGATATTGTTTATGTCTTGAGTTATTGAAATTAACCGATTTGTAATTAAAACCAGTAAGAAAGTTTCGGTCGGGCAACCCGACTTACATATACTCTTACCCTCAGTAAAACAAATAATTTTCTATTATATTGATATTATTACTCGATTTCTAAAGTGGGCGGAGTGGTACATTTGTATGGGAGGTACGAGAAGGGGTGTGTCTAGGCTTCTAGATTTATTCTCCATAACTTTATCCTGGTATAGCTTTACTTAATACAGAATTTGGGCACGATTGCGTTGGGTGTATTGATATTATTACTACATCCCTAAAGTGGGCGGAAAGGTACATTTGTATGGGAGGTACCAGAAGGGGCGTGTCTAGACTTCCAGATTTTTTCTCCAAAACTTTATCCTGCTTGAACTTTACCAAATACAGAATTTGGGCACGATTGCGTTAGGTCTTTTAATAATATTAAACGATTTCTAAAGTGGGCGGTACCAGATGCGTATGGGAGGTACCATATGGGGTGTGGATAGGCTTTCAAAATTGTTTCCAAAACTTTATCCTGTTATAGCTTTACCAAATGCAGAATTTGAGTACGATCCCGTTGGGTGTATTGATATTATTACTCGATTTCTAAAGTGGGCGGAATAATGTGTTTGTATGGGAGGTACCAGAAGGGGCGGGGCCATGTAGCCCATTTGCAATACCGTAAGTATTTTTGAGGAAAAAAATTTCAAAACATCTGGTTACGTCTTGCGAAAGTTATCGTGCGAACCAGCCGGACAGCCAGACAGACAAACGGACAGACGGACATGGCTCAAACGACTTAAAAAGTCATGAATATAATTTGGTTCAAAGAAACCTAGGGTCAAAAGTGACTCCTTCTATGTGTTACACTTTTGGGTCGTATCAAATGATATATACCCTAATCCCTAAGGGCGATGGTATAAAAAAGGGGAAATTGTGTGGGGAGCAATTTTGTCCGATTTGGTTCATATTAGAGTTTAACCTCCGCTTCTATACCAAATTTCCGCTTGATAGCTCCTTAACTACTGTTGTAATAGCGGTGACAAACTCCTTGATAGGGCAAATTTGTATCGGAGGCAGTAATTTTCGACCAATCGAGCTGATTTACGAGCTCAACCTCCGCTTAGAGTAGAGAAGCTGCCATATAATATATCAGCTCTGTGTTTTTATAACTACGGCTGCAATCGTGGGGACAAACCCTAAAGAGGGGATATTGTATGGGAGGTGGGAGTAATTTTGTTCGATCTTGTTCATCTTAGAACTCAACCTTTAGTTGAGAAGCTTCCATTCCAAATTTCAGCCCTTTATCATTTAAACGTAATCACTAGGACAGACAGACGGACGCACCCAAAAAGAAAAGGCTTAAGGTGGAGACGCTGGCATACAACATTTTAGTTGGATATCTCTTTAACTACTGCTGTAGTCGTGGGGCAGACAGTCGGACACCCCAAACAGGAGGAGTTTGTATGGGAGGTGGGAGTAGATTTTCATATCTTGTTATGGCTGAAAATAAATATTACATCTGTTTGTAAAGTCATTAATGGGAGATACGATTTTATGTTTTATCATTTAAACACTTTTTATTGAGGATTTGTCTATAACGACAATGTTTTAAGTGTAAGACAAGGATGGGCACCTCGTTATTGACTTCGAGAGCGTACTGAGAATATATAAGATCACTTCTGCAGCCTATTGATGTCTGAAAACTCGGCTGATGAAGACTGTGTACCAATCCGAGATGATAACATCGAGTGTCCACCTCCGAGCCGTGCTGAGATAACAACTGCTATATCCCGCCTAATGAACAAAAAGGCCGCTGGGGCTGATGGACTTCCAGCTGAGTTGTTTGAGGTTGGTGGAGATGAGCTTGTTTCAAAATTTATTCGCGTCCTACTTATTTCGCTCTAACATCTGTGTAATTAATCACTTCTCTATCTTACTTCCCCAACAAGACACTTATCGCATAAAATTACATCAATGCCCGCTTCATAAGTCCCCTTGAAAAAAAAAACACTTTAAGGATTGTTTAGAATTAAATAAATGTCTCAATAAAAATTAAATATGCCACAAGTAGTTCATAACACTAAACTGACTAAACAGAATTGTCAATGATTCTGTTAACAGAGCAGTGAAATGAAAATTAATGAAAACGAGACTACAAACCACAATCAAATAATACAAGAGGGAATGAGTGGAATGTCCATGTCTGATGCGGAATTGTCGAATGAAATCACGTATACGATCGGTAGGCCAAACATGGCCATTAACTTTGGTAGTATACTATAATCTCAAACCTTTTCAACCGCACTCGCGCACACACACAATCACTCACTCTGTCTCACTCTCTGAACTTTTTCGTAAATGTCGGAAAAATAATGTTTTGCATATTAAATAATAGGAAAAATATACGAATTCACAAGATGAATATAAAATGCTAAATGGTTTCTGTGGCGCTTTAACTGCTACCCTCCTTCCTTCCCTTACGTATACACACACATTTCCACCACTTATTTGAGGTTAGCACTCAACACAAAAACCCAGCATTTTGTTCATGCTGCAAACAAAGAAACGAACAACTATATACATAGAATTCACAAGAAACCCCACTAAGAAACCAAATTCAAAGTCAGCAAACAAATACAGACGCACACACACACACACACCCACGCAGCTTAAAATATATATTCTAACACAGAGACATAAACACAGGGAAGCCGGCAAAAGACAAGTTACAGTGGTTTATATATTTCAGAACTGTTTTGTTTATTATTGGTGTAACTAAAAAAGTCACTTGTGAGAATTATTCACATACATTATTACACCTCATCAATTGCAAATCTTTGGAAGGACCCCTTATTGACAGAGATATTTCCAAAAACAAGTAACTAGATATATATTACAATTGCGTTTTTATAAACTCAATAAAACACACATCAAAAATGTTTGTTACCACTGTACATTAGGGTAATAACTTTTTTTGGACAACATTCTCCCCAGGGCTTTTCTAATGGCAAATGTTGTGTTAATGATAAAAAAAACATATTCAGTTCAATTTGCTAAAAAAACCTTACGCACCGACAGCGATTTGTAAAATGCCTTTAATATATGTTTTCTTAATTTTTTTTAATAACAATTTTTTTCTAAATATGGGTTATACATATGTAAGTATGTAAACAAATAATAACAATGAATAACAAAAAGTTGGTGTTGTAAGATATAAACTTTAGGTTCAAAGTACGCGATGTTTTACAAGGCGGATATATATCTTGTACTATTTTCATATGAAAAAAAAATGATTTTTAAACTTTGCTTGATTCAAAACTTTAACGCGTTTGGTGCGTAACCTTTTTTAACGATAGCGAAAAACTAAAAACGCAGTTCTTAATATTTTTCCATGCCCTACACGATTTTGTCTGGGGAGATTTGATATTTGCAAAAAATGCAAAAAGTTATTACCCTACTGTACATATAACGGAGAACCGCACAGTATTTACAATGAACGAAAAACAAAAACTCATGTAAATTGTTAACAGCCTTGACAGTGACATGGTAAGATAGACAACCCCTCAGATGCAAAGACAAACAAATGAGGCGTACAAAAAAAAATTGCAACAAGGACATTCTACTGCTGCGACTACGCCTGGGCTACTCATGTGTGTGCATACATTAGTGTATGTACAAACACAACAACAACACCACTTGTTAGTAGTAACTTGGTAGTGCCTACGCTATTGCCAATGTACGTACGTTGGTATTGTTGCTCTTGTTGATGTTACTAATATTTGAACGTGGCCTATACACAGTCATTCAAACAACAATCATACACAATGTGTTTGCCAACACACATGTGCACACACATGGGCAATGTACATATGCATACTCTATATGTATATCTTATAGTTCCACTGTAGAGCGGTTGGGGTTACTCTATGCCAATATTACACAAGGCTTATGGTTTATTTTTTTTTTCTTGTTGGCAAAATTTATTACATATTTAAATTGATTCAAAGTAATTTACCTGGCTTACGAATTTTATTCGATATTTTATTTAGTTTCAACAGAAATTGGAAATGAACAAATTGTAAGCCACAAAATAATCATAAAAAGTTATTTAATTTTTCTAATTTTAATATACCTATAGTACATATGAAACTTTAAGCTTTTTCCAAGAATGCCTTCAACATATTCACTTTGCTATGGAATACTTTGAAAACTAACAAATGGGATTTCTTTAGAAAATACGCATACAATGGTTATGAATTCCCAAAAATTCTTGGGAAATATTGCGCAAGGGAATACATGAGAACGTTATTGAATATTCAATGTAAAAGGCAGACGGATTGCGAAGCTACATATTAGCAGTATCCATGAACTACCAGTATGTATGATAAGTTACAAATGCATATGCTAGATAGATTATCGCATGACACATATGAATCTTGTGACAAGAGTTCATTGGAAAACTAGCAAGTTCCACTGTATATGTATTTCTGTTGTACCCCATGTGTTTTCAGTATCAGCTAAGAAAGAATCAGTACTTTGGCACGTTTGCGGCGGTGTCTTTTATATTACAACAAGAGACACAGCATTGGTCTTGTACACGTTCGAATTCGTATTTTCTAGAACGACATTTTATGCATTCGTCCTTTAAGAATGCATGGTGTATTTTTTTATAATTTAGTTATATTGCAATTCACAGTGATGCCGAATGCTGCAAACTGGGAAGTAATTTCAATAATTAAACTCAATGATGCTTGTGCATAAGGATGCATCATTTTGTAGGGGACCAACGAATGTGTAAAAGAGTACACTATCAAACGAATGCTGGCATGATTCTTTACAATTTTGTTTAAGAAACTATATAACAAAAGTCAACTTTGAGCCTCCGATTTTCTAATAGTATGTCCGTTTTTCTTGCTGAAATTTTGTTGGTGACATTTTATTTTTTCTCATTGTTTGACTCTATTAAGATTTTTCTAATTATTTTTGGGTGATGGAAAAAATGGGGGTGATATTTGGACTGAGAAGGTCATTCAGCCATCGGGACTCCCCCATCAGTAGAAGTTTTGTCAGTAACTTTTTATTATTACTGATATGACAAATACTGACATTTTTCATTTGTTATCATGAACAGCGGCTGATAGTGAGCGACGAATCCTGATGGTTGGGCTAGCCACCCGCCTTCAGGTCCTTTACTGGCTATGAAAACACGACAAAGAAAAAGTAACAAACGGAACCCCCCAAACGTTGACTACCCCCACAAACGAAAAAGGACCATGATTTAAGGATATGCACCTGGAACGTCCGGACTCTCTATAAAGAAGAAGCCACTATCCGACTGGTGGATGTCCTCAAAAAATATAAGGCTGACACCACCGCCATTCAGGAGATGCGATGGACAGGACAAGGATGCTCGCGACGTAAAAATTGTGACATCTATTACAGGTGCCATGCCGAAAAGCACGAATTTGGATGTGGATTTGTAGTTGGCGAGAGACTCAGACATCTTGTCTCGCGATTCAATCCTGTAATTGACCGGATAGCCGCAATTCACATCAAGGCGATATATTTCTACATCAAGCTGATTTGTGCTCATGCCCCGACGGAAGATAAAGACGATGAGATTAAAGATGCATCTTACGAGCGCCTAGAGGAAACATACGACCGCTGCCCTGGCCACGACATTAAAATTGTTCTGGGAGACTTTAATGCAAAAATAGGAAGGGAAGATGTTCTTGGTCAATCGATCGGTAAATTCAACCTGCATACCGAAACGTCAGACAACGGGTTTAGGCTGGTTAGCTTCGCAGCGGGAAGGAACATGGTAGTTAGTGGAACCAGATTCCAGCACAAAGATATCCACAAGGCAAACTGGCTATCCCCCGATCAAAACACCAAAAATCAAATTGGTCATGTGGTAATTGATGGCAGGCATGCATCTAGTGTCATGGACGTGCGTGTGATCCGTGGTGCTAATATTGGCTCGGATCATTACCTGGTTGCAGCCAAGGTTCGCACAAGATTGAGCAGAGCGAAAAACGCACGTAACCAAACACAGAGAATGCTGGACATCGCGAAGCTGCAAACCCCAGAGATAGCTACTGCCTACTCCGACCAACTCTCCCAACTTTTACGACACAACGCCTCTACTTTTGACGTTCCCGATACACAGTGGCAGCATATTCCGCATTCCATGGCAACCGCCGCAACAACCGTGCTAGGATATGAAAAGCGGCGCTCAGACGAATCCTGGTACGATGAAGAATGTCGCATAGCGTCTGAGGAACAGGATGCTGCTTATATGGCAACGCTACAGCCAATTGTAACCCGTGCTGTTAGGGAACGGCATAAGGAGAAAGTAAAACGGGCGAGACAGCTATTTAGGCGAAAAAAACGTCAGATGAAGGAACGGGAGAGCGAGGATATAGAGCGATACAGGGATAGAGGTGAGGCCCGAAAATTTTACCAGAAAGTAAGAGCAAATGGATACGGTAATGGCCTCCCCACCTGTAAGGACAGTGATGGAAATCTGGTCACGGATACGCAGAGTGTGCTGCACATATGGAGAGAACACTTCCAGCAACTGCTGGTTCCAGAAGGCAGCGCACGTGAAGTTATCACGCCAATTGTCGACGACGGCTTAGATTGCCCACCACCAAGTCAAGCCGAGGTAAGAAGAGCAATATCGCGGCTGAAAAACAACAAAGCAGCCGGTGCCGACGGTCTGCCCGCAGAGCTCTTCAAGTCCGGTGGCGAGGAGTTGATAACGAGCATGCACCAGCTCCTGCGCACGGTTTGGCTTAAAGAGTGCATGCCCGATTATTGGAATCTAAGCGTATTATGTCCTGTGCTGAAAAAAGGTGATCCAAGTGTGTGCTCCAACTACCGCGGGATCAGCCTTTTACCCATCGCATATAAGGTCCTGTCGAGTGTGCTATGTGAAAGACTAAAGCCAGTGTTATCCAACCTGATCGGACCTTATTAGTGTGACTTTAGTCCTGGAAAATCAACAACTGACCAGATTTTCACACTTCGGCAAATCCTGGAAAAGACTCAAGAGAAACAGATCGACACGTACCATCTTTTTGTCGACTATAAAGCGGCCTTCGACAGCCCGATACGGCAGAAATTACTTGAAGCCATGGCTGAGTTTGGTATTCCAGCGAAGCTGATACGTCTTTGCGGAATGACGCTGACTGACACGAAGTCTTCAGTGAAGATTGGCAAGGACCTTACGTAGCCATTCTATACCAGACGAGGCCTAAAACAAGGCGACGGGCTATCGTGCGATCTCTTCGACATTGTGATGGAGATGATAATGAGAAAAGCTGCAGTAAACACGAGTGGCACTATATCAACAAAAGCCACATGCTACTCGCGTACGCTGATGATGTAGACATCATCGGTCGAAAACTGCGGGATGTGACTGCAGCATTCTCGGGTATACAGAAGGAATCAGCGAAAATGGGCCTAACGGTGAACGAGGACAAAACGAAGTTATTAGTTTCAACGAACAAAGAATCTACTCGTTTGGGAAACTGCGTGAACGTTGACAACTATAATTTCGAGGTAGTAGATAATTTTGTCTACCTAGGCTCCGCCATTAACAAAGCAAATAATGTCAGCCTAGAAATCCGGAGAAGAATCCTTCTTGCAAATAAATGCTACTACGGACTAAGTAAACGATTCAATGACAGAGCCCTCTCTCGACGAACAAAACTCCAGCTATACCAGAAACTGGTTCTACATGTCTTAACGTATGGCTCAGAATCCTGGCGGATGAATCGGTTCTGGCGGTATTCGAGAGAAAAATACTCCGTAAAATATATGGGCCCATCATCGTTAAAGGAGAGTATCGGCGTCGTATGAATCATGAGCTGTACACTGACATTGACGTGGTCAAACGCATTAAGGTGCAACGGTTGCGTTGGCTAGGTCGTGTTGTACGCATGGACGAAAATGCTCCGGCTTGAAAAGTCTTCGACAATGAACTCGATGAATGGCGCAGAAGAGGGCGACCAAAACTCTGTTGGAAAGACCAGGTTACTGAGAACCTTACTGAACTCGGTGTGACTAACTGGAGAAGAAGCGCAGAAGATCGAGGCGCTTATAATATTTTTATACGTGCGGTATATAATCCACTGGGCATAGAAGTACCAGCTAACCAACCAACCAACTCGGTTGTCCGTCAAGAATCTGATAAAAAATGTGATTTCAGACGACCATCACATACAAATTCAAAGAAGAGTAAGTCCTTATCTTACGAATCAGATAATTCCAACTGATCATTCATTCCAATTTCCCGACGACAATCAATAAATCGCAAGGCCAATCGTTGGAAGTATGTGATATTATTCTCGAATTTCCCTGTTTTACGTGCGGTCAGCTGAACTTTGCCCTTCCGTTGTTTGTTTTTGCGGCGGAAAACTAATCGAAAAACTTTGTTTATCAAACATTCTCTATTGAGTTTATCTGAAGGCATAAAAATGGGGCAAAACGAAGATCGCCGGGTCCGCTAGTAGTCTATATTTATTCCTGAGCCAAATCTTCTGAAGCACACTTTATACGCCAAATTCAAATATCCTTCAGTTATCCATTTTGAAGTTATAGAAGAAATATAAATTACCCAGAAATAGGTTATTTTGTATGGCAAGCACCATAAAGGTACCCATTTACAGTCTTATTACTTCATCTTTAGGTTCACAACTTATTTATCAAATCATTCTTTCCCAAAAACATTGTCATGTCACTTGTTTATAGCACGACATAACTAGTTTGTTACAGTGCCTGTGTCATACACTCTCTCTCCTATTCCTATGCCAGAGTTAATGGAAATTTCTCTTTCACTATTAATTTCACCAGAAATCTAGAACTTAGAAATCACGTGGCACCTTTCAAATGAAATTTGCTGTATGTCAAAGAAAGAGAAAACTTCTTGACTTAACTTTGCTTCTTTTACACAGACTAATTGCACCTATGTAAGATGTCCTTTTGAATCAAAGTCTTAAAGTTGACAAAGTATGCTCTCTTCAGACCTTCAGACAAAGTGTGTTGATATTTACCAAAAGAAAACAACAACAACAGAAAACACCTTTGCATTTCATTGCAGTAAAAACGAAACTGTAAATTGAAAGAAAAAAATATGTTATGAAAGCTTCAACGAAATCTTTTCAAATTAAATTTGCATTTTTCGATTTGGCGCTAAGAATGTAGAAACAAGTTTTCAAAACTTAATTTAAATAAAAGTAACTTTGTTTTTTTTATTTTTTTTTTTGGAGAAAAAGCGAAAATGTAATATAGCTAAAAGAAACCAGAAGTTAACATAACCGAGACAATGTCACAATAACATCGTACATGTTCATGTTGGCAATTTGTTACAATGTACTAGAGAATCTGGCAGGCAGAATATATTTCTATGAAATATTATACTTTTTTCAGCTTAGTATGTTGTTGCAACAAAAATTTTCTTTCGAGTGCGATTGTATTGGTTTTTGTGTATGACAACAACAAATTCCCAAGAAATTCAAACAAAATAGACAATTCATTTTATTTTGTCTACAATCTGGTAGGAGCAGTTTCAAACATTTTAAATTATTTTTGTGTTTCGCATTCAATATAGAATTCTTATCGTGTCAACACAGTATTGTTTTGCTTTTATATCCCAAAGGATCTTTAATCAATAAAAATCCTAAAATAAAATATTTGTATGTATATTTGTTTGCCCAAAGAATACGATAGTGTGTTAAAAACCTTAATCCCCAATGAAAAGAGTATTTGTTGAAAGTGTCTTGTGGAGGCAATTATAGATATGAATACTCTGAGATGAACAAAGGACGTGGCATTGTGGCATCACAATGTACATATTGAACAAATGTCAAGTGGAAAAGAAATAAAATTGAAAAATTGCGTATATAATAATAATATATGTCCACATGATTTACAAATACGTATATGCATTTGTTCAGAAAGTGGGGTGAAACGTACATCACTAAATTACACTAGGTGAGTGCAGTCAAAACACCAAATAGTACACAGTGGGTGCCCCATTTTCCTATAGGTGGCAAAAGTATTAATAAGTATTTATACCCTTCACGCACTTACCATTCGATGTTTTTGTGGAGGTATTTTGGTGGATGCACAAAGTCTTCCAACTTTTACACAACGCCAACTTAATAAGGGTCATACTACACTACACTACACTACACAAACGTTGAAAACAGCACTTACACCATTACAATCAACAGCATTCATATGTAATTGTAGAAATTGTTTATATAATTTATTAAAAATGTATTTAAAATAACGCGCCAAACAACAAATTGTTTCATATAATAACGTTGATTAATTCATTATTGTTTATTTATCATTCTGTGTTCGCTTGTCCCTCTTGTG
Source organism: Muscina levida (assembly GCA_964034835.1). NCBI lineage: Eukaryota > Metazoa > Arthropoda > Insecta > Diptera > Muscidae > Muscina > Muscina levida. The sequence goes on along the minus strand of CAXIUB010000172.1, from coordinate 41,357 downwards.
TTACCTATTTATAGCTTTTGTTGATGGTGTGTGTGTTCTGTATGCATTTGCGTTTGTTAATGTTGTTGTTGTCGTCCCTCAGGGAATAACAATTAATTGCATACAATTAACGGATGTATTGTGAGCGCGCGTATCTATACGCATATATGCATACATGTCCTAGTGTGTGTGTGTACTTTGGTATTAAATTAATATCCTAGAGCCAACAATTCGCTGTGGTCTGCTCTGCTCAGTGCGACACGCAATGCATTATCGCTGGCCGCTGTGTACGTGCGCGAATGTATTTTAATGCTTCCACTGTGCGAATGTGCCCAAATGACCAACATGAATCATTAAAACATTTACGATTTAATAAAGAATTACGCCAAGTTATTTAAAAGACAACAATTAAAACATTTTCCGCTGGCCACACAATCCACAAAATGATTAAATGATGCCATTTGTACAATTTATGACAGTATAATATATATTCGAATGAATACAACATGAGAGTATTGGTTAGGGGTTACGCGTATTGGCGTTGAATTTTTAGCATGGTATCTTATTTTGTGTGATTGTGAACGTTTGTGACTGCCATAGGCTTCGCCATGCAAAAGTTGAGCGAGGGGTGGATGGCTATTGTTTGCGATAGCAATGATATTGTCAGATGAGTTGGTATTAATTGTTCGCTCGCAGTGCTGTTACGGTGACCTATGGAATAAGTAGTTGGTATTAACAATTTTGCTTAAAGGCGATGACTATTATATATATATGTATGTATTTAAGATTATGTTGTAATTTAAGCGGTTCAGTAAATGGGCAAGTGGGGATATTTTGATGAAATATCTCATAATTGTTATAACAAAAGTCGGTAAATATTTCAAACTATTATGGGACTATTTTGGGACTCAATTCTAATAACTGCAAGTGAAAGTAGCCCAAAAAAGAAAAAGTTCTGCATCATTCGTTTTGTTAAGTTACATGCCATAATAATTTAATATCGATTTGAAGTTAGTAAGTATCATATAGGAGAATTTGTCACGTTTTAGGCTCTTTTGTTTGACATAACTGTCCTGTTCGGTAATTTGTACTCAGAGCGATTTTAGATGATCGAATACTTTTAGTATACGATCGGCAAGTATTGATATGGCCTACTGTAATGACAGGTTTCGGGACTCGGGTCGATTTAAGATATTCGGGAACTTTACGAATCGGTCGATTTGAGGTGTTCGGGAACTTCATACTATACTCCCAAATCTGTAGAGGTTAGATAGGTCAGTAGCGTTTCGGTACTCAGGAACGTGGTAATTCGGGTACTTTCGATAATTTAGAATCGTACCAGCAACTCGGCAGCGTTCCGATGATTTGGGTTCGTCGGTATTTACAATAAATATCAGCAGTACGTTGTCAGCTTTTTGATTCGGGTTTTGTCGGAGTTTCAGCTTATTATTAGCAACTAATGATTGATGACTCGGGTTTGTGGGTGGTTTAGATTTACATCAGGACTACGTGGCCGTCTAGGTGATTTGAGATTCATCGGGGATTCAGGTTAATTTCAGCAATTCTGGAATATATCGATGCTTCGGCTTTTGTCGGCAAATCAGTTTGGTATCCGCAATTCAGGATCGTGTTGATTACTCTCGTTCTTCAGCAAATCAACTTTTGTAACTCGTGGTTGTATCGATGATTCGGCTTTCGTCGAAATCATTTTAATGACTCGTGTACATCAGCAAATCGACTTTTGCAACTCGTAGTTGTATCGATTCCGCATTCGCAACCAAACTAATAATAGTACCCGGCGGAATGTTTGTATTAAGATGCTACGGTGCTAATTTCTAATACAATGCTAAGGGAACGAAGAGTATCATCGTGTACCAGACCGAAATATGTGCAACCCAAGAGTCGGTATAATTAACTGGAGTTGTAATCAACAGACCGCAGTCCGGTTTAACAGACCGAATTCCGATTAAACAGACCAAAGATCGATTCAACAGGCCGAAGTCCGATTCAACAGACTGGAGATCAATTCAACTGACAGGAGTCGGATTCAACAGACCGAAGTACAACTCAACAGACCGAAGTCCGCTACAATAGACCAACGTCCGATTCAACAGACCGAAGACCGATTTAACAGACCGAAGTCCGATTTAACAGTCCGAAGTACGATTCAACAGACAGAAGTCCAATTCAATAGACCGAAGTCCCTTTTAATAGACCGAATTCCGATTTAATTTTGGTCAACAGACCAAAGTCCGATTTAACAGATCAAAGTCCGATACAACAGACCGAAGTTCGATTCAACATAATGAAGTCCGATTCAACAGACCGAAGTCCGATTCGACAGTCTAAAATTTGATTCAACATACCGAAGTCCGGTTCACCAGATCAAAGTCCGATTCACCAGATCAAAGTCCGATACAACAGACCGAAGTTCGATTCAACATAATGAGGTCCGATTTAACAGACCGAAGTCCGATTTAAAAGGCCGAAGTCCGCTACAATAGACCAACGTCCGATTCAACAGACCGAAGTCCAATTCTACAGACCGAAGTCCGCTACAATAGACCAACGTCCGATTCAACAGACCGAAGTCCGATTTAACAGACCGAAGTCCGATTTAACAGACCGAAGTCCGATTAAACAGACCGAAATCCTATTCAACAGACCGAAGTCCAATTCAACAGACCGAAGCCGATTCAACAGACCGCATTCCGATTCAACAGGCCGAAGTACGATTCAACAGACCGAAGTCCGATTCAACGGACCGAAATCCGTTTTAACAAACCGAATTCCGATTCAACAGACCGAAGTCCGATTCAACAGACCGAAGTCCGATTCAACAGACCGAAGTCCGATTTAACAGACCGAAGTCCGATTTAACAGACCAAAGTCCGATTCAACGGACCGAAATCCGTTTTAACAAACCGAATTCTGATTCAACAGACCGAAGTCTGATTCAACAGACCGAAGTCCGATTTAACAAACCGAAGTCCGATTTAACAGATCGAAATCCTATTCAACAGACCGTAATCGAGTTAAACCAATGGAATTCGGGATAAACCAACAAAAGTTGATTCAACAGACCGATGACTGATTAAACAAAAGAATATTTCCTTCGATAAATTATTGCCCTGAGAAGAGCGAGGGAAATCGGATACAGAGTAACTTAGCAATACACTTCGCTGTGACGAATTTACCAAGCAAAATTACCAATGAGAATTATATCGCATTACACTGCATCGGTTAACACTTTCCCTTGTGATGTCGTTTCCTGAATGTGCTTTTGGTTGGATGTTGCTCGTCGTGCTCATTCACCTTTCGTGGCGATTGCCGAATGTCTCGTTGGTGGCAGTCGCGTCTATTGCCGAACGCGTCGTTTGCGGCAGTCGTGCAATCGATGGTATTGTTGTTTGCTCTTGAAGTAATTGAAACAGTGTATGCAGATTGGATTGGTTAGTGATATTCAAGAGTAAATAAAGGGATAGTATGTTATTGATTAAGTTAGCGCTAGTATATGTAGGATGTCACGTTACATGCTGCAATCACTGTTGTTACTGCAGTCTGCACAAAATTCGGCAAGCGGTTAGTGAAGGCATGTGTGATGGTTAACAAAGTTATATCATAGTATACTTAAAGAATATTATAATTTTTTCGAAGACTACAACAAACTTTGCAACAGCTCGAAACAAATTTGCCGTTTATAATCGTACAAAACTCAAACTATCGTAATATCGGAAAAGGGTATTAGGGTGATGATATGCGTAAGTCAGTTCAACGGACTAAAATTTCTATATACTTTTGTTTAACAATTCGATGCCTGAACTTGTCATGCTGCGTTTTTAATCACCATTGTACAAATATTCTACCCGTTGCTGCTCTCCCACAGAAAAACATAATGGAATCTGTACATCACTACTTCCCAAAAGCATAATGGCCACTCCAATGTTTGTGCCACTACATACATGTACAATTGTTTGATGGAAAAACAAATGAAATAAAATAAATTTCATGTATAAACGAATTGCTGTGGACATATTCATATTTATTATTTGTTTTATAAGCAAAAACACTTACATTTGTGTACAAAAATTTAATACACCCACCCACACCAACACATATGAGCCATGTATGTATGTGCTCACAAAAGAGTGTAATATAAGTAATTATTGGATTTTCAGATGGTTAAATTGTTATATTAACTATAACAAACGAGTTATTAGCACAAACTTCAGGATAAACAGATTTTAAGCAAAGAATTATTTAAATTTAATGTTAAATTATGAAATTGTATTATGTGTTTTTTATTCTTGTTTCCGATTAAAAATAACAAATTGTTTATTATAAAATTAAATATTTGCTTTACTTGTTTGTTTTATTTACAGAAAAAAAGCGATGGTTGCAATGGAGGGCCAATTCTTGGTACGACAAATTTATGACGATGAAATTACGTATAATCTCATTGGAGCAGCTGTTGAGATCTTAAGTAAGTGTCCAAATAATGAATATAATCACGCAAACAAAATGAAATATTAATGTGGTTTGAAAAATGTTATAAAGGACGTAGACGACGATGACGACGTTAGCAAGCGGCGCACAAGTCGTTTAGCAGCTTTAGTATGTCAGTTGTTGTGTGTGGTACGAAAGAAAGTGGTGAAAACTTTATAATTTGGTTGAAGGGGGGCATTATTTAGAGGAGGCAACCGAGGTGGACTGACAATGGTTAAGACATGTTTTAAGCGCATTTACGTTGGGTCAGTCATATGTGCAGACTTAAATACTACAAATCATGAAAATAAAACCAAATACACTACACTTGGTTAAGCATAAGTCGTTAATCGTTTAATTAAATGGACGGCGAGAGGTCGTCAGGTGGCGTTTGTTATAGATTGTGGTATACTTCGTTCTTCGGCTTCGGGAGTGTGATGCAAGGTAGAACTTCTAATCTTAACTTGGTAAACCCAGTTGATCCCTGTCAATTACACTGCAAGTCTACTCACAAAGCTTCGTATTCGTGGTACTACTACGGATGGAGTACCTCCACTTGGGGACGTCTAGAAAAATCCTTTGACATTCGTCAGAGCACGGCGAACTGTGAAGGGCGAAATAAAAAATCCAGGCACATCAGCTCAGAGGGAGAGAGAGCGGTACCCCGGTCAGCGTCTGAACCAGAATGGGCGGCTGTAATAAAATCATGGCAGGAGGTGAAAACCGCGATGTGGTCATCTCGCTTTGCAATCCGCCACCGACACTTGAACTATTGCAATGCAAAGAAGTAGGAACAGACGACCACAGCAAATAAAGGACCATTAACGAATTAAGGACCATTATTTGAAGATATGCACCTAGAATGTTAGACGCTGTATCTACCAAGTTCCTCCATCCAACTGGTGGAAGTCCTCGAAGAGTACAAGGCTGACATATCCGCTTTATGGGAATCCGGTGAACAGGACAAGGGTGCTCGAGCATCGAAGCGTGCGACATCTACTACTAGTGGCCATGTGGAAATTCACGAGTTTGATCGGGGATTTGTGGTTGGCAAAAGAATGCGACACCTAGTCTCACGGTTCAACCCGGTGTGTGATCGAATAGCCATCATAAGAGTCAAAACAAAGTATTCCCACATAAAACTTATATGTGCCCACGCTTCGACTGAAGAGAAAAGCGATAAGGACAAAGACGAGTTCTACGAGAGCCTAGAAAATGTATATGACCGTAGCCCTAGGCATGACATCGAAATTCCACTTGGCGATTTTAATGCTAAAATAGGCAGGGAAACCGCATTTGAGCATTAAGCCCTAGATTTGACCATAGTCATATTCATAAGGCAACATGGTTATCTCCAGATCAATTGACGAGGAATAAGATAGATCACCCATCGAGTGTTTTGGACGTACGAGTGATTGGGGGTGCGAACATTGACTCCGAACACTACCTTACCGCAGTTAAGGTACGCACAAGGAAAAGCATAGCGAAAAAAGTATGTAACCAGGCACAACGACAGCTGGATATCGGTAAACTGCGGTTCACAGAGGTAGCGTACGCCTACTCCAACCACCTAACTCAACTTCAACGGAATGCCCTAACCCTTGATAATATTACCTCGCAATGGCAATATAAAGCTGATTCCATAGAAGGGACCGCGAGTAGCGTACTTGGGTACTCAAAGCCGTCTCAGGAAGATGCCTGGTACAATGACGAATGTCGCAATGCCACGAGGGAGACAGATGCTGCGTACAGGGCAAAACTGCAGCCAAAGGCAACGCGAGCTGAACGGCGTGAACGGTACATCAAGAAGAGCGAGAGGCAACTCGTCTCTTCAGTCGGAAAAAGAAAGAGCTGAAGAAGAGATAGGATGAGTGCACAGAGTTGCTCCGAAGTAGAGGGGAAGCCCGAAAATTCTACCCGAGAGCCAAGGCAAGAATGCGTGGAACAGGGTAGCCCTCCTGCAAGGACAGCTAGTGACGGACCCAGATAACGTTCTGAAGATATGGGGAGATCATTTTAGAAATTTACTGGGTACAGACACCACTCCAGAAGACCCCGCTCCAATCCATAAGGATGGTACTAACTGTCCAACTCCGAGCCAGAGCGAGATACGTGTGGCAATATCCCGCCTTAAAAATAGCAAAGCGGCTGGAGACGACGGTCACCCTGCTGAATTGTTTAAGGCAGTCGGAGAGGAGCTGATTATGAGCGAGCATCAGCTCACGAAGAGCATCTGGCATGCCACGGGATTGGTGTCTGCGTCTGTTATGTCCCATATAAGAGACAGGATATCGTAGTGAATGTAATAACTACCGTGGAATATGTCTATTACCAATTGTGTACAAGGTCCTTTCAAGCATATTGTCTGAACTTCTAAATCCAACTGTAGAAAAACTAATCGGCTTTAGACCCGGTAAATTTACGACGAATCAAATATACACTTTACGACAAATCCTGGAAAGAACTCACGAAAAGTTGATTGACACCTACCACCTCTTTGTCGACTACAAAGCTGCCTTCGACTATCCGATAAGGAGTAAGATATACGAAGCCATGTCTGAATTTGGTGTTCCTGCAAAGCTGATTCGACTTTGCAAATGTACCTTAGACAACACCAAATCCTCGGTTAAGATTGGAAAGGATCAGTCTGAACCATTCAACACGACAAGAGGTCTCAGGCAGGGTGATAGCATGTCCTGTACACTATTTAATATAGTTATGGAGAAGGTGATGAGAGAGGCTGATGCCAACATGTCTGGCACCATATTCCACAAGAGCCACATGCCACTAGCCTATGCCGATGATATAGACATCATTGGCCGAAATCTGCGGGATGTTACTGCAGTTTTATCATCACTAGAAAAGGAGTCAGCAAAAATGGGTTTAGCGGTCAACGAGGACAAAACAAAAATAATGATTTCGACGAACAAAGAGTCCTCTCGATGAGAACGCACCGTCAGCGTTGAAAATTATTGTTTTGAGGTAGTCGGTGAATTTACGTACTACGGATCTTTCGTCAACAAAAAAAATAATGTCGGCCAAGAAATCAAGCGGAGAATAGTGCTCGCCAACATATGTTTTTACCGACTTCGGCAGCATTTTAGTAACATCACCTAATCTCGGGATACTAAGAAACAGCTATACCAGATGCCAAATCGTAGGTGATTACGACAACGAACATACAAAACCTGGGAATATTCGAGGGAAAAATACTCCGGAAAATATATGGGCCTATCTGTGTCGACGGCGAGTTTCGCCATCGGATGAACCATAAGCTGTATCAGCTTTACCACGACTTCGACCCAGCCAAAAGAGTCAGAATTCAACGACTACAATGGCCGGGACATGTTGCCCGGATGGATATAAATGTCCCAGCGACAAAGGTGTTGGAAGGCAAACCTTAGAAACGGCGCAAAGCTGGGAGACCCAAACTTCGTTGGAGGACCAAGTTGTAGGCGACGTGCCACCATCTGGTAGGACTAACTGGAGAAAGCACGCAGAAGTTCGAAGCATGTGGAATTCTTTAATACTTCAGGCCTCTAATTTATGAACCGCGTTCGTAAATTGTTATTGGCCACTTAAGTAAGTAAGTAAGTAACCTGAAAGAGAGGTTTAGCAGCAGGTCGAACTACCGTGATATACAGCCTCATTGTGACCTTCGGGCTGAGTCCTCAACTTTTACCTATAAAATTGCGGCACGTCTAAAAGGCATTAACACCCCTCTTTAATCTTTTCTCGATATTCCTTGGCAAATTTAGCTTCTGATCAAGGACAACGCCTAGGTACTTGGCCTCCGTTGAGAGCTTCAGTTCCACCACATCTAGTCTCGGTGGCCTGAAATCCTTTATCTTATATCTACGAGTGCAGAGAACCAATTCCGTTTGCTGAGGGTTCACCCCCAAACCACAATTATTGGCCCATTAAGAGTCCTCCCTGTGGTTTTCCTCTAGTAGCTATCTTTTTGCGGAGCTTCCACCAAGTTATGAGTAGACGACACGGTTTCCCAGCATACAGTTCATCCAATTCAATAGTAGACGTGACACATTCATATTCTTCAAAGAATTCCTTATTGCGATTGACGTCACATTATTGAAAGCCCCTTCTATATCCAGGACGGCTGCTAAAATGATGTTACCTGAATTTAGGTTGCATTTCGTAAAGCCAACTACGTCATGAAGAACGCTATCAACTGATCTCCCTGCGATGTTCGCATGTTGAGAGGTGCTCAGAGTGTGAGGGCTTAAAGATGATCGTATATAAATATCAGTTAGTCTCTCGAAAACATTCAGCAGAAAGAATGAGATGCTAAATGGTCTGTAGTCCCTTTGGGGAGGCATGGACGGGCTTACCCGCCTTTGGTATAAAAACCATGTTAGCCTCCCTCAATTTCTCTGAAACACAACATAACCTGATACTAGGTCTGAAGATGTCCACCAAAATCGGAGTTATATAATGTACAGAGGTATGCATCATGATAGTTATTATACCATCCGGATCAGGCGATTTGTAGGGCTCAAAAGTATTCATAGCCCACTTTACCTTATTTTCATTCACCATATTATTCAAAACATTGTAGTCGTTATAGTTGATCGACGTAGAAGGGTTCGTACTACCGACAGCATTATATACATCTAAACAGCCCGGGAAGTGTGTATACATAAGGTGCTACAGTGTATCAGTGCAGGGACTCGGACCAGGGGGTTTTTAAGATTCAATGGGTCAAAAAATAGGAACATTGTGGTTGCCGTAAAGATACCCCCAACAGTTCTTAGCGTAGTCAGCATGTAAGCTTCCACATCTCGACAAGATAGATACCTCCCGTTGTCCAATCTTGCTCATCATAGAACTTATGCTCAGCTTGCAATAAAATTCAGAATTTTATTGATCGTAACGTAAATAAAGAGTATCGTATATATAATTATTCAAAATAAATATTTTCAAAAGTTAATGCTGCATTTTTTCCTCAATTTTGTAAACACACATATTTTTTGTTATTTCCTTATTTTTAGATATACCCGCTGACGATATATTGGAATTATTCGGTAAAACTTTTTTTGAATTCTGTCAAGACTCTGGCTATGATAAGATCTTACAAGTACTCGGCGCAACACCAAGAGATTTTTTACAGGTAATGTACTATTTGTCTTTAATTTGATAAAACTGATGATAGCCCAAGAGTTTTGCGTGTTGATAAATTAATTTTGATTACGGGAAAGTAGAGTTATCATCCATAAAAGCAGTGCTAGTTTTCAATGTATTTCAATTTTAATTCCAAACTAGAGGACCCGGCGAACTTCGTCTCGCCCCAATTAAATTCCTTCAGATAAACTCAGTAGAGATTGGTATGCTAGTTTTCCGCCGAAAAAACAAACAACGAAGGCGGTTCTCTAAAACGCGAAAAGGCAACGTTCAGCTGACCGCAGGAAAATCAGGGAAATTCGAGATTAATCCCACATTCTTCCAACGATTGGCCTTGCGATTTATTGATTGTCATCGGGGAATTGGAATGGATGATCAGTTGAAATTATCTGATTCGTAAGATTAGGACTTTCTCTTCTTTGTCTTTGTTCGTCGGTTAAATCACGTTGTTTATTAGATGCTTGACGGACAACCGCGTACCGTTGCACAGTTTCCGTTGATTCAGATTCCGCAATATGATTATGATCGATCCCGCCTTTATCTGTAATTTATGCGGCACATTAAGTGAATTGAAAAATTCGGTCAGATTGTTGGTCGCTTCATCCTCGTCGGTTACGCTGTAACCAGATTTGTACGAATGCAGTTCTCCAGCGATTGAACTTTCTAAATTGAAATTCTAGCTATTGATGTCTTTATTCTTCGCTGCTAGTAACATTCTGACCGTAAATTAATCCAATCGAGATTTTTATATTATAATTTTATGCAATATCATGAGTTGCTTTTCCAATGATGTGAAGTCGCAAATATTTGCAGGGAACGATATTAATTATGTCGAAACATTAACACGAATTTGGCCATTGCCAAGCGCCAGCAGTTGTTTCCAGAATTCAGCAGAAGATGGGAGGTTCTGGAATGAGCCCCTAATTTTTTGGTCAATTTCATCTTCTTGACATTCTTGTACTCGGCATTTAACAGCGGCACTTTTGTTTGAACTCTTCCGGTCAGCTCATCTATATTATAGTCCCGTTAAAATTCGCGATCGAATGCATATTGCATCGAACGGTTGGATTGACAGCAGATTGCCATCCAGTAGGGTTTGACGGATGACATGTGACTCCAATGATCGCAAAAAATTTACGAATTTGAATCTCTGACGCAAAAATGGTCGCATGGGCGAGTATTGAGTCGAGGATATTTAAATTTTGGCAAGCCTCCCGAAGTGCGGCACACAGAACACCATCCGCAGTACGCATGGAATTGAAGGATATCAAAGACAGAAGCATACACTTTGGCGTGGATGAACTGTGTATAGTCTGACTAATTATTGCACGCTGTTTACGCCATTTAAGGTTTGATCTTCTAATAGGAGGCATTAGCCAAGCAAATAACTCTCCCTAAAAAACTAAAAAGTCGTTACGGAATTAATGCCCGCAATCCGATTGGATAACTTCATTTTTCACACGTAAACTCATTTTCTCAAAATATGATTAAATTGATAAAATTTATAAATATTGCATAGGATATCAATATACATTTGTTATCTAAATATTATTTATGTTGGTTACCAACCAACTTTTAACCAAAATTTTCCACCTAAACATCATTCAAAATCATCAAATCATGCGAAAATTGCTAAAAGTCGATAAAAATATCAAATTTTTTTTGCGTTTTTCCGAAATTTTCCGCGTTTTTCCCTAAGAATTTTCTATTTTTCCTTTCGAAAAGCTATTCCGTAACAATTGTACACACAATTCTCAATTTTCGATTTTTACAAATTTCCCGACTTTTCCGAAGGAATTTTCCCAAAATTTTCTTGCATTAAAACTAATACCAATTACGAACAATTGAAAAAAAAAAATTGAGCGAAATAGGCCAGCCATTCTCTCTTGATGAATTACTACACACTTTTCACACCATTTTTAGACATATAGATTTCACAATAAACCGAATTTATCCAAGCATCACTACGAATTTTCCACCTTTACGCCGTCTAAAATGATCAAAAAGCGATAAAATAAATAATTTCGTCGAAAAAATCCAAAACTTTCGAGTTTTTTCTGGAATTTTCCGAGTTTTCCACCGATAATATTTCTATTTTTCCATTCGGAAAGTTATTTCGAATTAATTGTCCGAAATTTTTTACTGTTACATCGTCCAAAACTATCAAATCATACGACAAAAAGCAAAATTTCGTCGAAAAAAAATAAAATTTTACGAAATTTTCCGAATTTTTAACAAAATTTTTCTTTTTCCATTCGAGAAGTTATTTGTCACATTTTTCCAATTTCCCGGCTTTTCCGGAGGATTTTCCCACTACGGAACAATTGCACACAAAAATTGATACAAAAATTCAATTTGCGATGTAAAATATTTCCGAAAAACTCCATATTTTTCCAGTTTTTCCGAAATTTTCCGAGTTTTTCACCGAGAATTTTTCTATTTTTCCATTCGGAAAGTTATTTCGGAATAATTATCCGAAATTTTTCACTGTTACATCGTCCAAAACTATCAAATCATACGACAAAAAGCAAAATTTTGTTGAAAACAAAAATTAAAATTTTTCGAAATTTTCCGGAATTTTCCGAGTTTTCCAACAAAATTTTTATTTTTTTTTCATTCGAGAAGCATTCGTTACAATTGCACACAAAATTCTAAAAGAAAAAGCAATTTTCGGTTTTTCCAATTTCCCGGCTTTTCCGGAGGATTTTCCCAAAATTTTCTTTTACATAAACCTTCTCCTGGCAATTACGAACAACTGAAAAAAAAATTCAGCAAAATCTGTCCAGCCGTTCTCAATTGATGAATTACTATACATTTTTGCCACCATTTTTATATATATAGATATAAACATTTTGTCCCATTTGAAAAGTCAGTACATCACAGCAGATGTAAAATTTGCAGTAAATGTTTTTTATACTACACTAGTATGACACTTGTAAACTCTTCAGCAATAGTTTCTTAATAACTTATCCCATCTGCTAAAAAACTTTTGATTCGCACCATATACTTGATGATGCTACTAACTCAGTACAACATTTTTCAGCTCATTGATTTGGAACTCAATTCTGAGAATTGCAGGTGAAGGTAACACCAAAAATAAAAAAATCTGCATCATTCGTTTTGTCAAGTTACATGCCATAATAATTTAATATCGATTTGAAGTTAGTTAGTATCGTGTATGGGAATTTGTCAAGTTTTAGGCTCTTTTGTTATATTGTTATATGGTGGCGTATGATTATCATAAGTAATATTCCTCGTAAATTATACGCTACGGAGTACAACAGTTTTATTGTAATTCCTACAAAATAAACCCAGTTCAAAATCATTTGATGAATGGAAAAGTTAAACTGTTGTTACGTAGGGAGACGTTATATGAACAGATTAAAGGAATTGTAATTCATAATTTTTTTTAAATTTGTATCAGCTTAATCGGACTAGTGGTTCTCGAGTTATGTCAAACAAAAAAGCCTAAAACGTAACAAAATCCCCTATACGATACTTACTATCTTCAATAGGACAAAGCGGCCTCACCGTTTTCGGTGTAATTTTGATTTTGATTTTGTAAATTTGATTTTTGTGTAATTTTGAAGATGCAGAACTTCTTTTTATGAGGCTTCTTTCACGTGCAGTTCTCAGAATTGTACGGTGCTATTAATGCAGCCAACTTGATAAAAAGAACGATGCAGAAGTTCGTATTTTTGGCGCTACTTTCACATGCAATTCACAGAATTGAGTCCCATGTGTTGTACTGTGTAATCAAATTGTATACGTCTCTAAGCGTACTTAATGTATTTTAACTACTGTTTACACGAAGTACTCTTTCATATACAGCACTCCTCTAAGTCCTATCCATATGTATGGAAATATCTGTCATATTCCATTACTTTATCTATTCCAAAAATGAAGTATGAATATTACTTACAATCTCTGCTCTTAAACAATGTGTCCTACTATCACAAGCACTGAAGCGTTCACAATCAACAGGTGTCTTTTTTTTAAACTCCCATTGCGCTGCAACCATTGTTTTATAATTATTTGCCATTGTAGAGTACATTATTGTTACATTGTTATAACATCAACTTTTGTATATTTGAAACAAAGCAAGTTGTTTATTTTAAGTTTTACTTTTGAATTTGAACTATTAAATTTTCTTCATTGAATACACATACTTTGTATCTACAACACGTATTCTGAATTGTGAATAAAAACTTATAAAATAACTAATATTGGTACTACAATTTGGCGATCCTGCATCGGACCTTATAAATAACTGGGAATACAAAATACATCGCTCTGCCTCGCTTTGTGTTGCATTACTTTCAATAAACCTAATTCGTTGCATGTGAACTATTTGAAGATTGTTTGTGACAAGATCCAGAAAATACTACTTAAGAATTGGCATATTATCCCATTAAGCCCGAACAGATGAAACACAACAAATCTCAAATAACGAATAAGCAAGAGCAAATAGTTGGATTTCCAGATAGTTCGCACAGCAAGGCGTGAGCTGAATGGATAATTTCTTCTTTTCAAGACATTATTTATTTATTACACAAGGGAACAAGGTATTTGTTGTTAAAGAACTGAATATTGTTTTTAATGTAATTTGGGACGCTGAATCCAAATCTGCACTTGGTTTTTTCGTATCAGCTCGACTTTTCGCGATATACCGTTATTTTCAAAACTAAGGTACTTGCACTACAAATATTTAAATAACTTGAAAACGGTTCACCATATTCAATTAAAAAAAAAACTTAATCTCGTCAACAAAATTATCTTTAACCCGTGCCTACATTGTTTTTAATTTGGCCCAGTAGTTTCAGAGATATCGTTGTAGTTTTAAAAAAAAATACAAAAATTTTACAAAAAAAAAAAAATTTTGTTTTTTAAAAATTCATAAAAAAAAATAATGCAACAAAAATCACAGTGTTGGTCTTAAAACATTTAGCTTAATATAGTTTGAATCAAATGAGTTTTATTTCATTGAAATCTGTCCACAACTTTTGATTTTGTCAACAATTTACTGAGATAACTAAATTTACAAAAATCGCGATTTCCATACAGAAATAAAATTTATTATTATGTTTGTGAAAGTGTAACTCGAGCAAACCTTAACGGATCGTTATGAAAATTTATCAGTATTAATATTTTTCGAAACGAATTTATGGGATTGTAAATGGGCGGAATAGCCCCACCCCTTCTGGTACCTCCCATACAAAATTACCTATTTTTGGATAATTAATATATTTTCGATAGCTGATAAACAGACAACCGGAGGATATTTAAATTTGGTCAGTTTATTTATCTTGCAAAAGTAGACAAACCCTAAAAAAACCGAAACCGTTGCCATACCCCTTCTGGTACCTCCCATACAAATGACCGAACTCACCCCAAAAGTCTTACATACATATCTTTTTTGTAAGTACACTGAATTCAGTCAAACTATGCGTAAGTTTTACGGTTATGAAAATATGAATCAGGAATGAATTTGCACTATATCGGATCACCCCTTCTGGTACCTCCCATACAAAATGACCTATTTTTGGAAAATTAATATTTCTCCCTTAATTTCCAATTTGAAACTTGCCGATTAATTAAATTTGGTCAGTTAATTAATATTGTAATAGGAGGCAAAACTATAAATAAATTTGCAAATTTGTCATGATTTTTAAAAATACAAAATTTTAATTTTTTTTGGGTAGAAACAAAAAAATTCGAAAAATCTGTTATCACCGAACTTAGCATAACTCATTCAATTTTCAATCGATTATTACGTACATACATGTTTTAGAAAGCTACTTTAATATGATATCCAATAAAGCTAATAAAAAGAACAATTTGCCCCCAACCGATTAACTTTCAGCGTGAAGAAAATTAAAATGTGTAATTTTTTTTGTAAATTATTCAAATATTATTTTTTTTTTTTTTGAATAAAAGAGCCTTTACTCAGTCATTTTTTTTGTGATATTAAAAAATTTGATTTTTTTCAAAGATAACAACGATATCATTAAAGAAAAAAACAAAATTTTAAAATCCGGCTTATGAATAAAAAAAATTATGATTTTTTGAACTATAATTTTTTGGAAAATAGGCGAAAATACGATTAGTACCTGTAACTTAAAAATTCGAGCTGATGGAGAAAAATGGAGATTAGATTTGAAATCAGCGACCTCAAATTAGTAAAAAACAGCTATAGAATTCCAAACAACACTCAAAAAGTTCAATTTTGTTCCCTTGTGTTATCAATCAAGACTTACCCAAGCCTGACAATTCAAAATACAAGAATTTTTTTTTCAACAATTAATTTGGAATTGATCCGGTTCAACCTTTAAGTATAATTTATCAGATAAGTTACATATTTTTACAATCTCATAAATTTTTTACAATCTATTTTAAAATTTACACTACAATCAATATTTGTTATCCCATCCCAATTGAACATAATTATCTAATTCGTTAGTCATACGTAAATTTGTAGTATGAAAAGGACACGGCGCGGGCACATAATTGATAACCAACCATTTTTAATTAACAATAACAACGTAGAAGTTAATGATCCTGATTTACAAACTCAGCCAAATAATACTCCTTCAGTCAATACAGATACACACAATAACAGTGCGAGTCCCACATCGGAAAGAGTGATAATGGTTCCATGTCGATTATTGAAGTTGCCAAGCTTTTGGTCTGAATGTCCAGATGCTTGGTTCATTCATACTGAAATTGCATTTTCGTTAAATAATATTATTGATGATACAACTAAATATCATCATGTAGTAGCATCCTTACCTCAAGACGTTATAAATAAAATATTAGATGTATTACAATTTCCCGTTTCGGTAAACAAATATGAACAACTGAAAAATGCTCTGTGTAATAGATTTTCGATTAGTGAAGAATCACGATTAGAACAACTGTTATCGAACCATTATCTTGGAGATCGAAAACCTTCGGAATTTTTCCGAGATCTTAAGATATTAGCTGGTTCCGACAACATTATCAATCTTGATTTGCTTTATAAACTGTGGCTTCGTAAATTGCCACAGAATATACAGATTCAAATGATGTCTTGTGCATCCCAAAGTATTGAAGAAAAAATGTCACTTGCTGATAAGATTTATGAAGTTTGCTCAAAGTCTCAAAAATCTGCAATAAGCCATGGCTCAGACGAGAACATCGAAAATTCGGTTCAAAAATTAGCGGAAATGACGAAAGTTCTTTGTGAAAACTTAAATAAGATCACCACAGAAGTCGCAGAAATTAAAAAGAGAACCTCTTCTCAAGACCGACATGGTCAACGCTTTCACAGTCAGTCGCGAGGTCGTACATCTTACCTTAACAATCGAGAAGGATTTTGTTGGTATCATTTAAAATTTGGCAACAGGGCTGTGAAATGTGTTCCACCTTGTAACTATCATAACTATGTGAATAATTTCAATTCAAATAACTCTTTAAATTGAATACGTCCATCATGACGGTGGCTACTGATGGACCAGACGCTAATACATTAGGCCGCCTATTTCTTTACGATTCCAATAACCGTCTTAATTTTTTAATAGATACTGGCGCAGCTGTGTCTGTTGTACCATATTCTCGATTTAAAACCTTATCCAGGAATTCTGATTTAGAGCTAACAGCTGCAAATGGGTCCGTAATTCGGACTTTTGGTACAAAACTATTCAAAATTGATCTAGGTCTTCGTAGAGAATTCGAGTTTCCATTCCTTATTGCTGACATCAATACCCCAATTATTGGCTTTAATTTTCTTGAAAAATTTGGAATAGTCGTTGATGCTAAAAACAAACGACTTATTGACTCAGTAACTACTTTAAATGCTCAATGTTCATCAGGATTCAGCTCCATCTACTCAATCAAACCCAAAATTTCAGAGCCAAACAAATACTACGAAATATTAAAAGATTTCCCTTCTGTAACAGCTGAGCCCGATTATACCAAAATGGTAAAACACAATACGGTTCATCATATAGAAACCAAAGGAAATCTTCCCTTTTGTAGACCTCGCCGGCTTGACCCTATAAAACTTAAAATAGCCAAGAGTGAATTTGAGTACCTAGTAAAAATAGGTGTCTGTAGACCTTCCTCTTCCCCAACTGATTCTCCTTTACATCTAGTGCCTAAAAAAGAAGTAAATGATTGGAGACCTTGCGGAGATTACAGGAGACTTAAATGTGTTACAATACCAGACCGTTATCCACTACCCCACATTCACGATCTTAGCATAAATCTGAAGAATAAGACTATATTTTCAAAGCTAGATCTTGTAAGGGCATACCACCAGATCCCAATAGCCGAAGAAGATATTTCGAAGACGGCTATTACCACGCCTTTCGGATTGTTTGAGTTTTTAAGAATGCCTTTCGGATTAAGAAATAGCGCTCAAACTTTTCAACGTTTTATAAACGAAGTGTTTTTTGATCTCGACTTTGTTTTCACATATATTGATGATATATTAATAGCCAGTGATGACGAAGTTCAACATATAAATCACTTGAAAATTGTTTTTGCAAGGTTAGAAAAATACGCACTGAATATAAAGGTTTCTAAATGTGTTTTCGGTTCATCGACAATAGATTTTTTAAGTTATCACATTTCGTCACAAGGCATTCAACCTTCTGAAGAACGAGTAAAGGCGATATTAGACTTTGAAATACCGAAATCTATATCTAAGTTACAAAAGTTTCTTGGAATGGTTAACTATTATCACCGTTATGTGCCAATGTTAGCCACCGAACTAAGTCCAATTTATGATATACTCACAACAGCTACTAAAAAAACGGATAAAACGGTTATATGGAATGAAATTGCAGCAAAGTCTTTTGAAAATGTAAAACAGCTTTTTGCGAAACAATCCCTTTTAACCCATTTCGACGAGAATTGTAAATTATCATTAGCTGTAGATGCATCTAATGTGGCCATAGGCGCTGTTCTACAACAAATTGATGGTAAAATTGCAAGTGAACCATTAGCATATTACTCAAATAAAATTAGCCCAGCAGAACAAAAGTATTCCACTTTTGATAGAGAATTGTTGGCAATTTACAGAGCTATAAAACATTTTAGACATTTCCTCGAAGGACGCGATTTTGTAATTTTTACAGACCATAAACCACTTACTTTTGTACTCGATTCTAAAGCCGATCGTTCTCCCAGACAAACAAGACATCTAGATTATATTGCACAATTTACCGACAAGATACAATATATTCCAGGGAAGCAAAACATTGTGGCAGACTCTCTATCTCGTATCCCAGAAGTTGACGTTATTTCAACTTGTGATATCAATGTCGAAACACTTTATAAGGAACAGCAATCAGACGAAACTCTGAAATCCATCGTTGCTGACCCTAGCTCAAAACATAATCTGAAAGAGATTTTAATACCTATTATGAACTTTAAAATTTGGTGCGACGTATCAACAGAACCTCCTAAACCGTATCTACCTCCAAGTTTACGTAAAATTATTTTTGAGAAAATTCATTCGTTATTACACCCTGGATCTCGACCGACCAGAAATTTAATTCAGTCCAAATATTTTTGGCCAAAAATGAGAAAGGACATAAATCAATGGGTAACATGTTGTCCTTCTTGCCAGTGCTCAAAGATCAACAGGTACACAAAATCACCAGTAAAAGCAATTGAAATTCCTAAAAATCGTTTCGAACATATACATATAGACATTGTTGGTCCTCTTCCAGTTTCAAATAGTTACAAGTATATTCTGACAATTATCGATCGATATTCTCGCTGGCCAGAGGCTTATCCACTGCGTGATATTTCTGCTAAAACGGTAGCGAAAACGTTTGTTGAAAATTATGTACCACGTTTTGGAGTACCAATAAGAATTACAGCTGATCAGGGTACACAGTTCACTTCTAATCTATTTTGTGAATTGACATCATTACTTGGGGCACACAAGATACATACTACATCATATCACCCACAAGCGAATGGTATACTAGAACGGTTTCATAGACAACTTAAATCTGCTTTGATTACATCTTCTAACACCACCAAATGGTCTGAAATGCTTCCATTTGTGCTGTTGGGATTACGAACCGCAGTAAAAACAGATCTAAACTGTTCACCAGCAGAACTAATTTATGGTCAAGTTCTTCGGTTACCAGGAGAATTAGTGATAGAAAATGACTCAGTAGTGCCGGTAGATGAAACTTTGCAGAAATTAAGAGACCATTTTTCGGCAGTCAGATCAAAAGTAGTGTACCACAATGTCGATAAACATTTCATACCCAAACATCTTTCTGACTGTGACTATGTTTATGTAAGAGCTCACAATAATTCAGGTTTAAATGCACCATATGAAGGACCTTTTCGGGTCATTAAAAGAAATGATAAGGTTTTTACAATACAGAAAGGAAATTCTGTTAAAACATATAACATAGATCGTGTGAAACCTGCATTTACATCTGACAATGAAACTGTTAACACATATTCTACAAACACCAAACAAAACAAAACCGTCACTTTCAGGATCAAATAATTTTGTTTTTCTTACATTTGCCTCTAATTGTCCCACATTTTAATAATTTGCTGTTCATACTGGGAGGGGAGTACTGTAGAGTACATTATTGTTACATTGTTATAACATCAACTTTTGTATATTTGAAACAAAGCAAGTTGTTTATTTTAAGTTTTACTTTTGAATTTGAACTATTAAATTTTCTTCATTGAATACACATACTTTGTATCTACAACACGTATTCTGAATTGTGAATAAAAACTTATAAAATAACTAATATTGGTACTACAGCCATCATTAGTTTTTATACTCCCTGGTGTTACTTAACTTAAGTGCGAACGAATGCCATTTGTGTTTTCCCCAGGTGAAGCAAACGATAAGATAACAAAAGGATGCATAGCTTTTCATTATGACAATTTATTGACATTGTTTGCCCTTTATTCACATTCGATTTAGTTTCAATTTCAAATGATTTTCATTATTCTTTCATTTCCTCTATTTATTTAACAATGTTTTGTTCTTCTTCTTCTTTTTTTCTCAATTTGTTATATTTTAACTTAATAATACAATGGCTTCTGGTGGATTGAATGGAATAACTGCTATGGCTTCGACGATGACCTCGAACACTTGTATGCTTGTCGCTGATGCTGATGCGGATACGGATGTTGGCAACTGCAAATGAAAACTTTGATGGGTATGAACGACGGCGACGACGACGACTTCTACGAACGCGGTTGCATCATTGAATGTACCAACTGGTGTGCGGGATGGATATTTTGATATTGCAACGTTATTTGTCCATATCCTGGCTCTCGTTTGTCATACTATAATGGGAAATATTGTTCAATTGAATTCTATTATTTTGCAATCGACGACTACGATGATGATGACGATGATGGTAATGGTGGTGGTGGCACTGGTCTTGATGATTTGCATGGTGTTGGTGCCCCTGGCGCATGTTTTTATACTGATACTGCCGTTTGCATCACTATGTCTACTCCCCACCTCAACCCTCTCTACGAATTTGCTGCCACTCAATGATGATTTAATGCCTTAACCACTCAAAACAACAACTACAACGAAACACAATGATACGCTTTGGCGACACCACTGCTGCATTGGATTCATCTATTGTTACATTGCATAGAATTTGGATGCCCTGCATGACCATTTGGGTACTTTGTATCCTGGCATGAGAGCTCCCTCATTCCGATGCACAGAAAAAGATGGCTCTCTATTGTTGCATTATTATTCAGAGCGACCGGGTTTGGAGCACATTGTCATTGGCATTGTTAAGGTTAGTAATAGACAAGAAGTGCCCCTAGTGTCAGAGCAGATACTACCTACTTGTATACTACTACTGCTGCTGCTACATATTTGTTGTTGTTGTTATCATGCCTACTAACATTTCGAAAATCAATATTTTTCATGTGGATGTTTTGTTGTTGTTTCATTTTTCATTGTTCTCTACCATTCTGTCCATACATTTAGGCCGTGGCCTCAAAGCTTCATGGCGTTGATGTGGAAATAGAAATTGTTAAACGTAAAGGCGATCCAGTGGAGGAAGATGAGAAAGATGACGTTTTTTCACAGCAATTGCTGCAGCAGCATCAACATCAACCACAACCACAACAGCAACAACAACAACAACAGCCGATATCAAATGCTTCCAATGAAGAAAATAATAATCACAACAACAACAACAGCACGCTGAATAACAACGACGATGATTCTATGGATAATTTTATAAATAACAGAAGGCCAGGTAAGAACAGAGTAATGCAAGTGCAAGTGCTTTATGGTGGCTGTAAGTTGCCTTTGCAAGGATTTATAATTATACTGCTTTCTAGAGACCTTGAGAATGTGTTCAAAGTTTAAAAGACGGTATATAACAAAAAGGTCGCTTATTTGGAATTTGTAGACTAGAGAAATAGCTGGAGAACTCTAATTGACCTTTGCACTTTGACGACTTTAAAGAATTGTTTATAATAGACGAAAAAACTAACATAATCGTTAAAATCTTCATACTGTTCGACTAACTTGGATTTTTATAAAAATTAAAACTTTTGTTCTCTTTACACCACTACTTCAGTAATTTACCGTTTATATAACATGAATGAGATATGGGAGAGCTTCTTACATTTGTGTGATTAAAACCCTTTTATATTTAGACTCACACGATAGGACTTACATGTTAACGTTGAATCCGAAAGTTAGCCGTACGGGAAGCTTTTACAAGACATGCCGAATGACTAGTCTACTACGAATTTTTTGTCGACGATATTGAGGGGACCAACGCTCTAAGAAATGTTGATGACTGTGAAAGGAATCGAACCCTGGTCCTCTGCATGACAGTCGCGTACTCGACATCACCACTAAATTTTTTGATGCATTATGGTCTGCCGATAACAAAAAGAGTCTAAAATATTCTTTCTATAATTTTTACAAAATTTTTGAGGAAAAAATTTTTATTATTGAAAATCTTGTTCCACAGATTTGAGCCCAACTCAAGAACCATAAGTAAAATTACTAAAAGTTTCGATAATGAATAATTTCAAACCCTAATCCAAAAAAATTCATAAAAATCTAAAACGTTAAAAGGTGTTTAGTTTAGCTTTGTAGTCGAGCAGTCATGTTTGCAGTAGAAAAACAATTATTTTGACAAGAATTTAGAATTTTTTTGAGAGTGTTTTTAAGTGATCATAGCAATTCCGACTCATTTCTTAGATTTTAATGAAATTAGGTACAGTATTTTTTCCAGGCACTTCGGCTCAGAGTGAGTGGTACCCTGGTCAGCGTCTGACCCAGAATAGGCGGCTGTAATAAAATCCTGGCAGGAGAAGAAAACTGTGACGTGGTGCGCTGGGCTTGTAACCTGCCACTGACGACCACCGCAAACGAATTAAAGACCATGATTTGAGGATATGCACCTCAAATGTTAGAACACTGTATAGACCAGGTGCCTCCATTCAACTGGCGGAAGTCCGCGAAGAATACAAGGCTGACATAACCGCTTTACATGAAATCCGGTGAACGGGACACTGGTTCTTGCACATGAAGACGTGCGACATCTAAAGGGCGTCCCAACAAGAGCGCAATTTTAAATTATAAATAAAACACAGAAATTTAAAAAAATAATCGTGAAACTTTATTATATCGTAAAATAGACAGAATGAGGTTATGTATGGAACAATATATCGTGCAGATGGCCGCCGCGGCTTTGCTGGCATGCACGCGATCTTTTAATGAAATTTTCAATGACCGTTTCGCATAAATGCTGCGGTATTTCATTAATGCAGCGTCCAATTTCCTCTTTTAAGGCTTGAGTCGTCGTCGGCTTATTCGCGTAAACCATCGACTTCAAAAAACCCCAAAGAAAAAAATCTAATGGTGTTAAATCGCACGATCTAGGCGACAAATTCTGATCTCCAAAACGCGAAATAACACACCGGGAAATGACTGATGCAGCAATTGAATTGTTTCTCTGGCTGTATGACATGTGGCACCAACTTGTTGGAACCACATGACCTCCACATTCATTTCTTCATTTCGAGGCAAGAAAAAACTAGTTATCTTTTCACGATACCGAACACCATTGATTGTTTGCGCTTGACCTGCCTCATTTTCATAAAAAAGGTCCAATGATTCCTCCAGCCCAAAAACCACACCACAAAGTGACACGTTGAGGATGCATTTGCTTCTCTTGAATCACTCGAGGATTTTCCTCACCCCAAATGCGACAATTCTGCCTATTGACGAAGCCATCAAGATGGAAATGGGCCCCGTCACTGAAGATGATTTTAGCGGCAAAATCAGCATTTTCATGTTGCAAAACTTTCACCTTTTTGGTAAAACAATTTCACAATGAGAATGCGTTATTCATTCGTGTAGCGCTCCATTTTTACTAACCTCGTACCTTCTACTAGCAAACAATAACAATTGATCAAATGTCAAACAATGACACTTCGAATGTAGCCAGATTTAAAAATTGCGTTCTTGTTAGGACATCCTTTACTATAATGGCCATGCGGTTGAGAACGAGTTTGGATGTGGATTTGTGGTCGGCAAGAGACTGAGACACCTAGTCTTAAGGTTTAACCCGGTGTGTGAACGTATAGCCACCATGAGAGTCAAAACAAAGTTTTTCCACATAACACTCATATGTGCCCATGCTGCGACAGAAGAGAAAAGCGATGACGATAAAGACCAGTTCTACGAGAGACTAGAAAATGTATATGACCTTAGCCCAAGCCATTACATCTTTTAATGCTACAGTAGGCAGGGAGACCGCCGTCTCAAGAAGATGTCTGGTACGATGCTGAATGTCGCAATGCCACGAGACGAATGTTGCATATAGGCGAAACTCCAGCACAGGGAGACTCGTCTTTTTAGACGGAAAAAGAAGAAGCTGAGTAGAGGGGAAGCCCTAAAAATTTACCAGAGAGTTAAGGCAAGAATGCGTAGAACAAGGTTGCCCTCCTGCAAGGACAGCGATGGCCAGCTAGTGACGAACCCGGATAACGTTCTAAATATATATAGGGATATCATTTCAGAAATTTACTGAATACGGACACCACTGCAGAAGACCCCGTATTTGTCGAGGACATCCGCCAATTAGATAGTGGCACCATATCTGTAGAGAGTTATAACGATCCAATTGCATGCCCTGAAATTGTAGTCCTCACAACGTTTGCAGGGTTCGTCAGTATTTGGGGGGTTCTTGTTTTTCTCTTTTCTGTGTGTTTTTTAACTGTTTTTATTAAAAATAGAGCCGTATTAGGCCAACTCAGGAAAATGTTTCTTGAGTTGATTTACGTTTTTAGTGACCTTGAATTGTTGAAATGCGCTGAATTGTTTAAACACCAAAAATGCGGTCTTTGTATGAGAGGTGGCAGTAGTCTTTTTTCGATTTTGCTCATCTTATAATCAAATCTCCGTTTAGAGGATAATTGCTTCAATACCAAATTTCAGCTCGATGCCTCTTAAATCGCAGATATAGACGGACGGACACCCCCAAAAAGGAGAAGTTTGTAAGGAAGTTGGGAGTAGTTTTTGTCCCATATTACTCAATTAATAAGATAATCTGCTCTTAAAGGATATAAACTATATGTTCCAAATTTCATGTCGATAGCTCATAAACTAAGGCCATATTTGGGGCGATAGACAGACGGACACCCCAAAAAGGCGTTGTTTTGTATGAGAGGTGGAACTAGTTGTTGTCCGAACTTGTTCAATATTGAGCTTAACCTCTGCTTATGGGATCGAAGCTAGTAAATCTAATTTCAGCTTGATAGATCTTAAACTGGGACCTGTCGTGATATAGGAAACACGCGACTACCCTGCGGGAGGTTCAACTCCAGTCATCTTAAAAAAATGAAACAATTTCTTTCATTGTCGGCTCCCCTCGACTTCGCAGTATTAGTGTCGAGTCAGTCGACATGTCTTTCAAGAGCTTCTCAAACAGTGACTTTCGCATTCGTCGATAAACAAATAGGTGCCGTTAGTTGAGAATCTGAAAATAGAATAGAATAGAATTCACAACAATGCGAGAAGCTATCCCATACCTCATTCATGGGGTGTAAAGGGAAATTAAGTAAGAAAGTAAGATCTTTAACTGCGACTTTAATCATAGGGAGTGACCCCAAAAAGGGGGGGAGTTTGTATGGAAGGTGGCAGTAAGTTTTGGCCGTTGGAGTTTATCTTAGACCTCAACCTAGGTATAGAGTAGGGAAGCTTGATTACAGAATTGTATCTCGATTGCTCTTAAACTACGGCTGTAATGAAAAGGACAGGCCCCAAAAACGGGTAGTTTGTATTGTAGTGATTGTAATTTTTGACTGATCGGGGTCGTCTGAGAAATTAACCTCAGCTTAGAGGATAGAAGCTTGCCTACATAACTTCAGCTTGGTATCTCTTAAATTACTATTGTAATCGCGGGAACGGACAGACGGACACTCCTAGAAAGAGGAATTTTGTATGGAGGTGGGAGTGGTTTTTTACCGACCTGGCTCATCAATCTCTGCCTTGGGGATAGAAGTTTGCATTTAAAATTTCAGCACGATAGCTCATAAACTACGGCTGTAATCGCGGCGACAGACAGACAAACACCCCATAAAAGAGGGATTTTGTATGGGAGGTTTTAGTAGTAATTTTCGACCAATCGGGCTCATTTTAGAACTCAATCTCCGCTTAGCGAAGGGAAAATTATATACAAAATTTCAGCTCAGGGATAGACCCCAATAAGGGAGAGTTTGTATGGGGGTTTTTGACCGATCGGGCTCAGATTAGAACTTAATCCCCGCTTCGAGGATAGAAGTTTGCATTCCAAATTTTAGTTTGATTTCTTGTAATCTACGACTGTAATGGCAGGTCACCTTTAAGCCGACTTAGAATTCGATGCTGATCATTTGGGTTTCACAAATGGAAGTACAAAATAAAGGGTGGCCCAACAAGAACGCAATTTTTAAATCTGGCAACATTCGAAGTGTCATTGCTTGACATTTGAACAATTGTTATTGTTTGTTAGTAGAAGGTACGAGCTCAGTAAAAATGGAGCGCGACACGAATGAACAACGCATTCTCATTGTGAAATTGTTTTACCAAAATGGTAAAAGTTTTGCGGCTACAGTTCGCAAATTGCGATTAATTTGTTGTCACAATAATGCTCCAAAAGAGTCAACTGTAAAGAGATTAATGGATAAATTTGTCGAAACTGGGTCTGTTAGTGATGTTAAGACAACAACGCGCCATCGACCAGGTCGATCGACCGAAAATGTCGCAGCTGTACGTGATGATGTCGCTCAAGGCAGGTCAAGCGCAAACAATCAATGGTGTTCGGTATCGTGAAATGATAACCAGTTTTTTCTTGCCTCGAATTGAAGAAATGAATGTGGAGGGCATGTGGTTCAAACAAGACGGTGCCACATGTTATACAGCCAGAGAAACAATTCAATTGCTGCATCAGTCATTTCCCGGTCGTGTTATTTCGCGTCTTGGAGATCAGAATTGGCCGCCTAGATCGTGCGATTTAACACCATTAAATTTTTTTCTTTGGGGTTTTTTGAAGTCGATGGTTTACGCGACTTCGACTCAAGCCTTAAAAGAGGAAATTGGACGCTGCATTAATGAAATACCGCAGCATTTATGCGAAACGGTCATTGAAAATTTAATTAAAAGATCGCGTGCATGCCAGCAAAGCCGCAGCGGCCATCTGCACGACTTATTGTTCCATACATAACCTCATTCTGTCTACTTTACGATATAATAAAGTTTCACGATTTTTTTTTAAATATCTGTGTTTTATTTAAAATGGGACCTGCCGTGGCATAGTGGTTAGAACACGCGACTACCATGCTGGAGATCGCAGGGTCAAACCTGGCTCCAGTCATCTTAAAAGAAAAGAAATAAATAAAATGTTCTTTTCTTTTTCTTTCATTATCGGCTCCCCTCGAATGTTGTTGACAGCAACTTCGCAATAATAAGCGTCGATTTAATCGTCGTGTCCAGTAAGAGCTTCTCCAACAGTGACGTTCGCATTCGTCGATAAACAAGTAGGTGCCGTTAGTTGTGAATCTAAAAATAGAAAGCGTGTTAATTCACAGCAACGCGAGAAGCTATCCCATACCTCATTCATGGGGTGCAAAGGGAAATTAAGTTTTTTTTTTAAGTTTTATTTAAAATTTAAAAATTGCGCTCTTGTTGGGACACCCTTTATATATATACTTCACTCCGTTCTTGCGCATGGTGAAGGGTATACAAATTTTTGTATGAGAGTTCCTATAGGAGGCGAAGATGGGAAAACAAATTTAGGATTAAAAAATTACATTTTAACCCCCCAGAGGCGATTCCGGGGCTGCTCAGGCCTTATTGTGCATTTTTTCCCCAATACGAAAAGATTCCCGTTAAAAATCGGGGGCTCTATTTTGATTTTAGAAGGTTTCTTGGGCAAATTTACTTAGAATGCATCGTAGATTATTTTTTTCCCCATTTATACTCAAAATAGATTCCTGGACCCCAAAACTGTTTAACAAATATAATCATTATGGCTGGTCAATTTTTTCACTTCAGCCAAAGGCAAAAAAATCAATAATTTGTAAAAACTTAATTTCTGCATGCCAACTTTCAGAGGCCATAACTTTTTTAACCAATCCATAGATTTTCTTCTGCAATACCTCATTTTGTTTGTAGTTAGCTTAACGCAGAAGGTTTCAAAAAAATTATACATCAAGTTTTCGATTTTAGATGATTTAAAACTAAAAAAATACCTCTACCTGATATCTTATGCTTCTCAGCGGGAGCTAAGAATTGATTTTAGACACATAGTTTATTGGTAAAACTTTCTTAGATTACCATGCTTTTTCGACCCGCACAAATTGATCCGTTTACGGTTCCATAATTTCAGTTACGCTGCCTTGCCTGCTAATTTAATCTTCATTTCTATTTCCAGAACAATGTCCATTTACAAGAAACAAATCAAATTCCGCCTCATCAATGACTGCCGCAAATGCAGATAGCTTTGACAGCGATGACAAGGAACAGAAATGTTTACGCCTACTCAAGAATCGAAGCGATGACATTGAACGCTACGACCATGTACAATTTCTGATACGTGAAATATCGGCCAACAACAAGTCCGACAATGAAGCAGCCAGCTCAAAAGAGGAAGCGGGCAAAGAACCACCAGATGATAGTGTATTTTTATGTGATGGTAAGCTCAATAACAATATTTTATATTTAACTTAATTAAATGTAGTAGAAGAGAGAAGAATAACACACAAAACGAAGGAAATGAATGTAATAAAATTTGTAACATTGTTTTATTTTTGTTTCTTTATTTTTTAACTTTCAATACAGCTCCTTTAATATCGCCTGCTACATTTTGCCGAGTATTTCCTTTTCATTTAATGTTTGACCGTCAAATGAAAATCGTACAGGCTGGAAAATCGGTGTCAAGAGTTATACCACGGTAAGTGTGCAACCATGTTTTTTATTATTGCTTTTCATTATATTATACAAAAGAGAATGGATGTTTTGTGTCTGGAATATCCTTTGGTACTATAAAAAGTTAAGTGGCAAAGTATATAAGAGGTCATAGGAACACCGTATTGGTCAAGGAATTGAGGTGTCCGGACCAGAAGTGTTTAAGAAAGTCCATAAAATGGTATTGAACCAGAGTGTAATCGACTGAAGCCTTATACAGTACAAAATTTTTTAGCTCATTGATTTGGGACTCAATTCTGAGAACTGCACGTGAAAGTAGCCCCAAAAAGAAAAAGTTCTGCATCATTCGTTTTGTCATGTGTCATGCCATAATAATTTTTTATCGATCTGAAGTTAGTATGTACCGTATAGAGGAATTTGTCACGTTTTATGTTTGACATAACTCGAGAACTACTAGTCCGATTTAGCTGAAACAAATTTAAAAAAAAAATTAAGAATACAATTCCATTAATCTGTTCATATAACGTTTTCCTACATAAGCAACAGTTTCACTTTTCCATTCATCAAATAATTTTGAACTGGGATTATTTTGTAGCAGTTACAATAAAACAGCTGTACTCCGTGGCGTATGATTTACGTGGAATATTACTTATGATTATCATACGCCATCATATAGTATTTATGTAATGTCAAACAAAAGAGGCTAAAACGTCCCAAATTCTCCTATACAATACTTACTAACTTCAAATCAATATTAAATTAATCTGGCATGTAACTTGACAAAACGAATGATGCTGAACTTCTTCTGTTTGGGGCTACTTTCACGTGCAGTTCTCAGAATTGAGTCCCAAATTCATGTGTTGTACTGTGTTATCTGTTACCTAATGTGGTATTAGTTCAATTTTCTCATAAATTTTACATATTAGGGTCTTTTAACTAAACAGTGCATATTAAAAACCGACATAATTTAATGTATTTCCCTGACATCTTAAAGTTCATATCAATGCTTAGTTATGGAAAATTCTTGTCTGTCTCTCATCTCATGTTCAATTTATCATTCGCTATTTTATATTGAATTCTTACGATTTTTCTTTCACTATGTGTTGATGTTGTGTTTTTTCACCCCTCATTGCAGTGTCGCTGATGAAAACTGTTCAATATTGGAAGTACTTGAAGCTATACGTCCTCATTTACAGCTGACATTCGAGAATGTATTGGCCCACATTAATACCATCTATGTGCTACAGACACGTCAAGGTGCAATGGGCAAACATGAACGATATCTTAGACTGAAGGTATGTATGAGCATGTGTGTGTGTGTGTCTATATGTGTGTATGTAATAAGAACATTGCCGACTGTGGGAGACTTGGTTGATAACTATCACATACTCTGAGTCTGTCTAGAGTGCATTGAGGGTACATCATAGCTGCAATAACCGCTCACTTGAAAAACACGCTGAAAGGTTGGAACTTTCCTACAACGAGTTTTGTAAAAACTGCATTGATAAGAAAGAAGAGGAGACCACAGATCATATTTTATATCACTGCTCTGCTTTTGCAATCCTGAGATAGACTTACTTACTTAATTTCCCTTTGCACCCCATGAATGAGGTATGGGATAGCTTCTCGCGTTGTTGTGAATTATCACGCTTTAAATTTTTAGATTAACAACTAACGGCACCTACTTGTTTATCGACGAATGCGAACGTCACTGTTTGAGAAGCTCTTACTAGACACGCCGATTGACTCGACACTTAATACTGCGAAGTTGATGTCAACAACATTCGAGGGGAGCCGACAATGAAAGAAACAATTTTTTTTTTCAGATGACTGGAGCCAGGTTTGAACCTGCGATCTCCCGCATGGTAATCGCGTGTTCTAACCCCTTTGCCACGGCCGGTCCTGAGATATAAGAAATATTATAATCGAACTTTTGAGAACAATACTTTTCTATCAGTAGACGATCTGCATAACATATGTATAATCGGTTTAATCGGTGCCCTCTTGATGCGAAGTTGTCAATAAGTACCATTTCAGTTGCAATTTCGTTATAAGCGGAGTTTTAAGAGAACTTTATAACATGCTTGATTACGAAGTAAGTGACAATGTCAGTAGGTGCCATTTCAAAAGCATTGTAATAGAACTTATAAGGAGTGGACGATATTTTTTACATTACACACGCATGACATTCTAAGTTCTTAGATCATAGCTTACAATGTCATACTGATGTCATGGATTACTTAATGAGTATTTCTTAGCGTTTTTTTTTCTTATTTTGTAGTTTTCTCGAAAAGTTGAAATATTTTGAAGATTATGTTCATATTAAAAAATTTTGATCTTGGAGTACTATAATGTTTTTTACTTAAAATGTTGTATTCAAAATTATGACTAACACAACGTGCGTTACGGACACACACAATTTTTCACAGCAACTTAAAGTGTCTACGAAAATTTGTGAAATTTAACAAAATTTCTTCTTCGACCAGTATATTTTTTTTTGTAAAATAAAGAAGACATGTTGGGGTTTTTAAACAACTTACTTCACATTTAAAATACTTTTCCCTTTGACGCTACTTCAATCTAAAAGTGCGTTGCGGACACAGGTATTTTTCTTTGGATACCACAGAGCGACAAAAAAAAACAATACCTGGGAAATTAAACTATTTTTCTGGTAGGTGCTGCTGAGCACTACAAGAATATGTTTTTCAAATTTCCCAAAACCTCTAATATCTGAAGTGACCGTTAAAAACCCGGTTTTCCGTTCTTTTGATAAATATGAACCGATTTTAAGTTTCTCAGCGGATTTTGAAAGAAGTGACTTTTCAACGATATAAAAGATTAATATGTTAAAGTTTAACAAGTTCATTTTATGATTACAGAAACAAAAAGTTAGAAATATAGCAATTTTTTACTATGAAATCGTCCGTCCTTCCGATGGAAAT
Source organism: Muscina levida (assembly GCA_964034835.1). Taxonomy (NCBI): domain Eukaryota; kingdom Metazoa; phylum Arthropoda; class Insecta; order Diptera; family Muscidae; genus Muscina; species Muscina levida. The sequence goes on along the minus strand of CAXIUB010000172.1, from coordinate 9,374 downwards.
ACCCAAATAGCTACTTCGTTTTAATAACCTTCTTATTCATGCCTTTATTAGAGCAACGAAATGGCTTGAGAGCGAACCTGAACTTGAACCCAATTGAGCGATGTTGAAGGCGGCTGCTAAATAAACCAAACCTTAGGGCCAATTTTTTCATTTTTCTAAACTATTTTTTTATAATTGATTAAAAATCTTCTTTGATTTTTATATCTCAACTGTCACTTATAAAATGTATTGCAATGATATTACAACAATTATTGTATGTCGTCATCATACCACCCTCCCTCCACATATTGTCATATGTGGTACAAGTATTTTAATGTTATTTTTTGGCAAGATTCACAAAGAAATAATAACAATTTGTAATGTTATTGGCAAAATATGCGTCAATTCTAATCAAGATCCTATGGCATAGGGGAAGATGAAGAAGGACTCGTTGAAGGATATTTATAATTGAAAAATAATATTAATTGTTTTTCTTATACCAACGTAGTACTCAATTCACAAGTAAAGGAAATTATCATTGTAGTGGGATGTGATACCAATACTAAGAATTACAAAGATATTGGTATCTACGTAATTAGATTCATGTTAATTCAATTGGAAATTTAATATAACAGAGCAATTTTCTTTGCGAAGGACAAAAGGATATTAAAATTACATAAAATAAATAAATTATTAAAATGAATGTGGGCAAGGTTATGCAAATTTACCCGGCAACCTCCATCATTCATTAACAGTGTTATGATATATCGATTGACCTTTTGATGAACATAGTCATTAAGTTAACCACAGCACGGAATTACACTAAAGAACAGATAAAAGGGGCTGGTGTAAAAACATATGGAATATATTATATATATATTTTTTTAAATATGGTTTCTAAAATTGTTCAATCCTATCCTATCCTGATGTGAATGTTTGTCTGTTTGTTTATGTGGTTTTTTTTTGTTTGTGGCCTTAACGGCTGAACCGATTTCAACGAAACTTAAAAGACAGATAGTGTACTATATGGAAATTACTGTAGGCTACATTTTTGGGCGTGTAAAAACTTTTTTTTAACTAGGGAGATAAAATTGGATACCGCAGATAGTACTCGGCAATACGAATATAAATACGCGGACGAAATTTAAATTTTGGACCAGTGGGCGGAGAGGGTGTGGCAAAACTATATTTTAACCCTAGAGAATTAAATTTGGTACATAGATAATACTCGGCTACACGAATATGAATATCCCGACGAAATTTAAATTTAGTACCAGTGGGCGGAGTGGGCGTGGCAAAACTTTTTTTGAGCTAGGGAGATAAAATTTTATACACAGATTGTATTCGATAACGCGAATATAAATATGAAAACGAAATTGTTTTTCTCAATCAGTGGCCAAAGAGGGCGTGGCAAAACTGTATTATAGCCCTGAAGCGATAATGTAAAACTAGTAAGAAAGTTTCAGTAGGGAAAACCGACTTATATATACCCTTAGTAAAACATGAAATTTCTAGTATATTTATATTATTATATCTAAAAAATTAAATTTGGTGCTGGCCTTTCCAAGCCATTACCCCGAAGAGTATGAACTTCGACGAGACATACTGGAAATTAATTTATTGCCCTTCTTGAAGCGAAACCAGGAGAAAAATTACATTTATCAGCAAAAGATTGCATCTACTTACTTACTCCAGTAAGGAAACAAAAGGTTGGGTTCGGTCAGAAAACGTTAAAGACTTAAGGTGACCAGCGTGTTTCCATGACATGAACCCTATTGAAAATATGGGGGCATACTTGTTCATAAAATGTAATCCAACAAGAGGCAATACAATAGCGTTGCAGTGCTAAAATCCGCAGTAATATCGGCTTGCGACTCCTTAGAAAGTTCAACCTCAAAAACTCTGATAAATAGTATGACCGAAAGGCATTTTTGAATTTATTCAAAATAAGAGAAGTCATACGCATTATAACAAAGTGTTTTTTATTATAAATTTGCTTTTTGTTTAAAAAAAAAAGTTTTACTTCGTAATTAAAAACCACTGCGTATAATTCCATTATCAACCCATAATATAAAAAAATGCAAAATACATAAACTTAACTAAATACAATTTTGTTGTTGTTGGATGTAAAAGTGTAGTTTTTTATTCTCTTTTATTCGTCATATTCGGTTTTTAGATTATGACCCTTTAAGTACATCTGCATCGAAATATAGTGGTGCGTGTAATTTCCTCCTCACCAGTGTATAATGAATATTATGTATACGCCTTCACAATAATTTTTCACATTTATTCTTGATTTCCGCTATTAAAATTTTGATCAATATTCTGTTTATGAATATATGTGATTTTAAGGAGCTGTTTTCTAAAAGAAAGAATAAAACATGCTTAGTGTTTATAAGTGAAAACGGGATTTTTTTTTAAATTTATATGGCTTCTGAGGGAGTTAGAAAGTTCAAGTAGTATAATGTCTTAAAAAGTCCCACCATATTGTTACATATACAAAAAGTAAAAAAAAAATTATAAAAGAAGCTGAAAACCTTAAAATATGCTTTTATATGCATAAACCCACAAAACATGTCGGTAAGACTGTAATATGCATTTGCATATGCAAGTATGCATAGTATACTTTTGTTGGCCCTGTTAATATCTGTTACTTCGAGTATTTTCTGTATACCAAATTTCATCTCTCTGACTCGAACTGATCGAAAAGTGTCTCATGCTATCTGTATACCAAATTATATCTCTAAAGGGCTAAACTACAGATTGGCCATACCTACTGATCAAAAATTTATAACTGTAGTTCCAAATGCATTATATATGTTTAATTGTATCTCTTCAGGGCTAAAATATAGTTTTTCCACAACCCTCTACTGATTAGAAGCTAAAATGTCGCTGCATATTTATATTCTTGTTGCCGAGTACTATCTGTGTACTAAATTTTATTTCTCTACGACCACAATGCCGTTTTCCCATGCCCACTGGTCCAAAATTTCAATTTCGTCCACATATTCATATTTGTGTTTCCGAGTACTATCTGTGTATCAAATTTTATTTCTCTTGGATTAAAATGTAGTTTTGTAAAACCCCCCCTTCCACTGATTATTAAAATTCCATCTGCATATTCATATTCGTGCTGCCAAATTTTATTTCCCTAACGCTAAAATACAGTTTTCCATAGCCACTGCTCCAAAATTAAAATTCCGTCTGTATATTTATGGGAACCGGCCGTGGCATGATGGTTAGAACACGCAACTACTATGCGGGAGATCCCAGGTTCAACTCATGGCTCCAGTCATTTGAAAAATAAAAAAATAAATTTTTCTTTCATTGTCGGCAGCAATTTCGCAGTATAGTGTCAAGTCCATTGGCATGTCTAGTAAAAGCTTCCCAAACAGTGACGTTTGCATTCGTCGATAAGCAAATAAAGGAAATAAAGTCGAAAGCTTGTTCATTCACAACAACGCGAGAAGCTATCCCATACCTCAATCATGGGGTGTAAAGGGAAATTAAGTTTTTAAGAAGACGAAATTTTCATTTTCAAATTGCAGCGTGGCAATATAGTTTTTTGAGGGTAACAGCGATAAAATTTGATGTACAGATAATACGCATCACAAAAGATATACACATTTAGGCGAAACGAAATGTTTTTATCTTCTTATCTGTGAGATGTGGAAGATACCAGAAGGAGTGAGACAAATTTTATGGTTTTCTGAGGAATTGTCTACAATTATATGGTAATTAAACTGACCAAACTTAAATATCCTCCAGCATTCCGTTTGGAAGTTATGGAATTAATATTTTATTTATTAAAAAAGGTTATTACCAGAAGGACGCCAATTTACAATACCATTCTTTCATTTTGGAAAATAATAAAACTGGTAAAGTTTGATAAAGACCAGTTTAGATTTACTCGAGTTATTCGTCCGCCAGCCAAGCAGACAGACGAATATGTCTCAATCGTTTTAAAAATCATGAATCGATAAGATACTTGGGGTCTAACACCACTCCTTTAATGCGTTACACTTTTTCTCGTATCAGATGATAAATACCATCAACCCTACGTTTCGATCTGATATCAAATAACGATACATCATAATGAATGCTATTTAGAGGGGGAGTAGGGTGCACGGACCCAAAAAAATTTAATGTCCTCTAAATGTCTTTAGACAATCCATTTTGCGGTCTGGGTGACCATCTATAGCCAATCCTCAACTTTCACTGAAATTTTAGGACAAATGGGGTCAACCGTATTTACAATTAGTGGTGACATCAAAATAGTTAAATTGGTACATGCATTAAAATTTTCGATATAAATCCACCCTAGCGCCATCTACCGGGTTCATTTGTACATACGATTTTTTCTAATGATCAAACAAACATAGTTTCTGAATTTCAGTTAAATTGGCCCATTCGTTAAAATTTTGATTGTAAACCGACTACAGCGCCACCTACCGGGTCTATTTGTACATAAAATGTTTTCTCATGATCAAACGAATATCCATTCTAAATTTCAGTTGAATTGGTACATGCATTCAAATTTTCGATATAAATCCACCCTAGCGCCACCTGGATTTGATTTTTTTCAACACAAACAATCTACGGAAAATTTCGAATCGAATAAAAAAAAAATCAGCCAAATCGCTCCAGCCGTTCTCAAGTGATGGTATGACATACGTGGACCATTTCATTTTTATATATATAGATGTTATTAACACGTATTCGTTGTGCGCACAAAGAGGAAAAATTTATAATTCGTAAGTATAACATGTCCATTTAAATACACAGTGGAACAAATTTTTTGAGATGAAATAATTTCTTTATGAAAGTTTAAGGTGAGTATATTAAAATTCACGTACATATACAAATTATCAAGCTGTAGCAAAATATGTTTTAGTCCACGTAGAGTAATATGATTAATATCAGCTAATTATATTAATCATACGCAGAGGGAAACTTTTAACTCTAAAAGAGATCCTCACAGTAATTAAGCAATTGTTATAACCATAAGGCTAGCTCGTGCTTCTATGGAGGGTCAGCAGACGACGGATAGCTGAAGGGCCTTCGATATAGATATCTATATATATAAAAATGAAATGGTCCACGTATGTCATACCATCACTTGAGAACGGCTGGAGCGATTTGGCTGATTTTTTTTTTATTCGATTCGAAATTTTCCGTAGATTGTTTGTGTTGAAAAAAATCAAATCCAGGTGGCGCTAGGGTGGATTTATATCGAAAATTTGAATGCATGTACCAATTCAACTGAAATTTAGAATGGATATTCGTTTGATCATGAGAAAACATTTTATGTACAAATAGACCCGGTATGTGGCGCTGTAGTCGGTTTACAATCAAAATTTTAACGAATGGGCCAATTTAACTGAAATTCAGAAACTATGTTTGTTTGATCATTAGAAAAAATCGTATGTACAAATGAACCCGGTAGATGGCGCTAGGGTGGATTTATATCGAAAATTTTAATGCATGTACCAATTTAACTATTTTGATGTCACCACTAATTGTAAATACGGTTGACCCCATTTGTCCTAAAATTTCAGTGAAAGTTGAGGATTGGCTATAGATGGTCACCCAGACCGCAAAATGGATTAAGGTAGAATGGCGAACATTTGTGTTGGTGCACTTCCTATAGAATTAGAGAGCTTCACAAAGTGGTTTTCGCATTTCGAACTTTTAGGGGACAAACACGAAAATGGGAACAACAGTTGCTCTCACCTAGACCAAACGGTTAATAGGGTTGTTGACCCAAATGAAGGTATTTTTGGAAATTGGTACTCCTTGGAATAAAAAAGGACAATGGCTCAGACCAAACATCTTAGGTATCAATCACTCACCAACGCAGAAAGTTATATGTCAGTCAATCGGCTTAAAAATGTGGTTTTAGAATATATGCCTATCAATAAGTAAGTTTTTATCATATCCTGGACGACACTGCTGAACCATTTTAGCACTTCTTACAAAAATAATCTCTTAGATTTATATGAAGTACAGAATATGTCCGGGAATACTTCGCCCTTTAAAGTTAAATATTTCAGAGGCCAAGTAATAAACCTATCGTTATTAGATTTCAACTGCACTCAACATCTTTTGAAATAATTTGGAGGCAGGACGAAGTCTGCCGGGCCAGCTAGTTTCATATAATATAGAATAAGTAGTATAACAGTGAGACGAGTTAATTTTTCACTTATGCGCTTAATTCTTCGATTGATGATTGATCTGCCAGGTCAGCGTGTATATGTTGTGGGGGACCCTCAATATATGGGAGAACTGAAAATTCATCTGTTCCAAAAAAAAACCTGGTTAATTTTGTGTGAGTTTATGTTAATAAAAAATTTGACAAAAATATAAGCTCGGTCGGTTGAAAATTGAAGTGTTTTTTCTTATTTTGGTTTTTCCATAAAAATTGGTAACTTTTGTAAATGGATAAGCTAAAAAATTGACAAAAATATGAGCTCGATCGGTTGTGAAAACAAGGATAAACTTTTTTTCGATATCACAGTGCAACACATAAATTGGTGCCGCCTTCGTACCCAGCTATTTTTGAAGTATATACCGAGACTAAAAAAATACCCAAAGGATTTGGCCCCATTACATCGGAACATTTTTTTTATGGTTATTCCAATATTTTCACCCCAATACGATTTTTTGACCATTTTTAGGGAGTTCATATTTCATAAACTGTTCGGAATTTTTTCTTTTCGTCTTCGGCAAAGTTGTAGATCTAAACCAGAGCAAAAAAAGTCTCAAATAGACCGACCCAAAAAATTTGCATCTAGTGCATGAAAATTGTAAAAATATGGGAAAAAAGGCTATATTTTCATGATATTTTCACTTGGTATATGGGTACGATGGCGACACCAGACGATGACCTTAGAAATGTTGCACTGTGTATTTAGTTTTTAAAGATTTAAAAATTAAATCAATTTTTGTGAAAGTTTTGAATTCGAAATCGTTGTTATTTGAAAAACTTATTTGTTCTTATTATGTGCCAACACATACATAAAAAAAAATCAACTTCCTCTTACACCCCATAAATGAGGTATGGATAGCTTCTCGTTGTTGTGAATTAACACGCTTTTTATTTTTAGATTCACAACTAACGGCACCTACTTGTTTATCGACGAATGCGAACGTCACTGTTTGAGAAGCTCTTACTAGACATGCCGATTGACTAGACACTAATACTACATTCGACGGGAGCCGACAATGCAAGAAAATGTTTTTTTTAAGATGACTGGCTCCAATTTACCTACAATACATTATGCGTACTCTATTCAGATAGGATAACCTCAACTCCAAAATGCTCCCAACAACCGCTCTTGAATATTAATCTTATATTCGTAGCTCTTATTGATTCTACAAACCACTGTGAATAACATCACAGAGTAATTAGTGCAATATGTCACTCTATGCAATCATTTACACATATTTAAATATATTAGAAGTATTTTATTACGCTATCCATACCTGCACACACACACACACAACCATCAATGCAAAACTTCTTAGCCCTTTACATGGAACAGTCTTCCTCCCATTCTGAAATTTAACGAAATATTTAATGAGATTTGAGAAAACTCTTCATTCTCACTCTTAACTCCACCGATCGATACATACACAAAATCAGTTGAATTTTTGATTTTCGCGACGTCAATTGATGGCTCCTCAAAATTTGATATGTGTCTATTTAAGTTAAATGTGTAACCATTTTAATTGTTAAGAAAGTAAATGGTATTAAAACTATCAATGATATTCAGTGAGTTCGAAAAGTAATATTAATTGAGATAAAGTAAATGAAACAAGTGTAGTATAAATTTATGTTTGGAGCCTCGGTCGTTCGGTCGGTTGTTCGATATCCGTATTCGCATTGATAGTATAATAGACAAAATTAAGAACTAATGAGAATATGCGTATAAAGTGAGATTGTGCAAAATTACGAGTGAATTAGAAGGTATGATATCAATAAAACACGTAACAACAGTACTGTTCTGGTGTTGCGAAAAGTACATTTCTATCAATAACAATAGTTGAATACGATGTTTATTAAGTTTTTTACACAAACTTTGCAACAAATGTAGTACTAAAACGTACATATACAGCTATATATACATTGTGCAGCTTCAACATTAACATCTTCTTAACATTGTCTGTGATCAACGATAACATTTAGTACGTACAATGTTACTCTCACAAGTGCGGAGAGGATAAACAACAACATTATAACATTCTTTACCAGCCCTTTACCAGAAGAGGAAACTTCGTTGCATTCTCAAACTCAACGACAGTTAGAAAACCAACTACTTCTCGTTGACGATGGATACACACACAAATTTAGTTGATTTTTTGATTTATGCGACGTTAGTTAGTGGCTCCATGGATTTGTGATTTTGATATGTGCAAATTTTCAAACATGTAATTTGCTAAGAAAGTGTAGAAACAATTGTCTGCAAGACATGGATTAGACAAATCAGAAACATAAAATATAAATGAAATTTAGTAAGATAAAGAAAAAATATTTACAGAGATAAAAGTAATGAAACAAATGTAGTATTCAGTGCTTTGGGTCATTTGGTTGGTTGTTTGGTATTCGTATTCGCGCTGTTAGTGTCAGTGTCTCTGAACGTGAGATTAAGTGAGAATGTTTTTAAAGTTTATGAATTGCTTGTGTTTAATACAATATTCTAGTAATAAACGAATCTATTAAGATGTTACGGACCTTAACTGTGAAAGGCAAAATTGGTGATTGTTAAAGGAATTGCGGTGTATGAAAGGTATGTCTTATTTGTTATTGTTAGGTATTCTACGTTTTGCTATTCTACGTATTTCATTATTTCAAATGTTAAAAATAAAACAGTTGTGTATTGCATTAAACAAATGATCATATCACTCCTAAAAACAAATACCTATAGCAACACACGGAAAATGTGCAGAATATGGAGCGGGAGCCCAAAAAAGAAATAAAATATGCCACGCCCTCCTTAATACGCCATAAAACGCGAAAATTAAGGTAAAAGTTGGCGCCGGGCCCATAGGGCAAAATGCAAAATTGCTTAATAATCTGGTCACCTCATTAAATTTTAAATAACATATTTACCAATTATGCAAGTGCACTCTTATCATAAATTATTTGTTACAACAGTAAATAACTCTAATAATACTAAAAAATTATCAGTTTGCTGCGGTTAAACATTTTTGTAATTTTGCATATAAAAAAAATATTTTTTGAAAAAGAATTTTGTCATAAATTTTCAGAAAGGAAATTTATGGGCAAAAGTGCAAAATATGGGGCGGGAGCCCAAAAAAAAAAGTGCCACCCCACCCCAAATACGCCCCCAAAACACGAATATCGAGGTCAAAGTTGATGACCCCCCATGTCC
>CAXIUB010000171.1:27500-55049 GCA_964034835.1 Muscina levida | reverse complement strand
GACTTCATGGAATCCTTGGTGAAACTGACTCTTTTATGAATTTTGGGCATAATTTCATTTTTGTGGCTGATGGGGTTTATTTCTTTGGGGGTTATTTCATTTTCATCATTGGGTGTTATTCCATATGAAATAACTCTCAAATATTGGGGGTTGTTTCGTTTTTGCTTTGGGGTTTATTTCATTTATTTTTCGATGTTATTTCATTCACTGTTTTTGGGTGTTATTTCCAATTTTTTGGGATTTATTTCATTGGGGGTTATTTCCTGGGCGTTATTTCATTGGGGGGCTTTTCGTGGAGCCGCATATTTCCGGTTGCCCTGGTTATAATTATATAATTATATAAAAATAGACCTTTTACAAGAAAACTTTTAGCCTGTGAATATATTACAATATCTTTTGAATGTTTACAGATATTTCCATTTGTGTTTATATTGACGGATAGAAAATCAACAAAAGGCACCGAGCATTTTTTCATTTTGAGAATTCGATTAGTACACACTAAGAATGGAATTCTTTTTTTTAAAATTTGTAAGAGTTCTTCAAAAGGATAAATTCAATAAAAGCAGAGAGTTTGATTTACTTGTGAACACTGGAGGTGGTTGTGTAAAGGCCAAACGTAAAAGGCAAATTGTCTTCCGAACTGCAAAAATAGAGCAGCGCTACAACGATCTACGATTCATTTCAATAATTTTGCGACTTTGCTGTTGGTCCATATTGACTTCATGAAATCCTTGGTGAAACTGACTCTTTTATGAATTTTGGGCATAATTTCATTTTTGTTGCTGATGGGGTTTCTTTCATTGGGGGTTATTTCATTTTTATCATTGGGTGTTATTTCATATGAAATAACTCCCAAATATTGGGGGTTGTTTCGTTTTCACTATGGGGTTTTTTTTCATTTATTTTTCGATGTTATTTCATTTACTGTTTTTGGGTGTTATTTCCAATTTTTTGGTGTTTATTTCATTGGGGGGATTTTCGTGGAGCCTGGCCACCCCCTGGCTACGGCCTTGATATGGGGTTTTTTTATTTTTTGGAATTTTAAATGTGGGTAGCCATTAAAATATTCGATTTGATGCCAAAATCGATGTAACAAATTTTCCGCTTGATCGGATGGTGCCAACACGTGCCCCAGTGAGGTCAAAGGTCAAAATTTTGAAAACCCACCAAAATACAGTTTTTTTACATTTTATCAACTGTTTAAATGAGAAATTCTATAAATAAAAATACTATAAATTAGAACATCATTTATAAATTGTAAATTAGTTATCAGTTTCATTAACTCTGAAGTACACTATGCGACAAGAATCAAATACATATATATAATTTATATAATAATTTATCGTATAAATGTAAATGTAATTATATTATAATTTATAATATAAATGTAAAAAAGTTAAAGAAAGTGCAAGTTTAGTGTTAAATGAAATATCTCCTTTTTGTGATAAAGTTAGAATCCTAACTCCAGACCAAAGTACATGTACAACAATTGATTTGACTTTGCCCACGTGGACGTTCTCAAGCTTATTAGTATATAGCAAGAAAGGAACTTCTTAATTCAGCAACGAAAATATGGGGGTGTTGGTAGCATGACTTGTGTCGATCACAATGTCACAAATGAAGAAAAACACAATGATAGGAAGATGAAAAACGTCGAAAAGAAAATTATGAAGAAAAAACCGAACTTGGTTTAATTATTATATTCTAATGTAGTACTTGGCTACACAGTGGCTATTTTTTGTGCACTTAATTTCATGTTCAGACTTAACTATGAAAAATTTTTAATTTGAGAGTGATGAATTGGGAGACGATATGCAGACGATGGATAAAAAACAGATTGATAATATTCCAAGTTGCTGAAATATGCCGATTCAAAAACGTGGAAAGAAAAATTTTATAGACGACAGAATGCTAGCTTGTATATATGCCGGCAATATGTCATCTACATTAGATATACACTTCATCAGTGAAACTTCTAAAGCGTTAGTTCACAATATTAACGATTTACTTGTGAATTGCACAAGTTTGCATGAGCAACGTTAAAAACATCGTCGGCGTCATGGCAAAGAAATTATTGAAAATTTCAATGACATTTTTTTTTATTTTGGGCAAGTGGTATTTATCGAAAAAACAGTTGCACTTGCTTTTTTTGACCCACATGTAGACTCAGAAATAAAAGAAAAGATGGTCTGAGTCTGATAAAGACCATTATATCGGTGAAGATGTTAATAATTTTAAATTATTCACATCCAAGTATTTGAGCTCTTTTCTGACTACGAACACAAAATATTTGTTTACTCGTTTGGAGATTTCTATGGATTTCTTACGCTTTAATCCATCAAATTTCTAAGGCCAAGCTTTTTTTAAAGGGAAGCTGATCGTCGAAAGCATTGCTGTTGTGAATGCCGTCTAAAAAATAGTCAGACTAATAACTGACTCTTACAAATGCTTAACACACAACGAAGACGATAAACAGTACTTGCTGCACATTGTAGAGGGCTAACGTAAGGACCTCCCAGTCTATACAAAATCTTCACTGATTCAAATAAAACTTATAAACCCTTTTAATGAAAATTAAGGAAAAAACACTATATCTATAGTAATTTTATTTAAAAAAAACTAATAAAATTCAATAAAGAGTTTTTTGGTGGTTTTTAAAAAATGTTGACCGTTGACCTTTGACCTCATTGGGGCACGGGTTGGCACCATCCGATCAGCCTGAAAATTTGCTGCACCAATTTTGGCATCAATTCTCATATTTTAATCGCTACCCACACTCAAGATTTAAAAAAAAATTTTTAACGCCAGGTCTAGTGTATACATCTACCATGTAATTTTGAAGTAGAGTAATCACAAGGATAAAATCATGCCATTTGTTTTTTTTTTCTGGTATAAATTAAAAATAAAAAACTCAGTTCGGTCAAAAGTGGAATAATCATGTTTGGAAAGTCAATCCTCAAGTAATAAGTAGATGGTATATTTGATAGAAAGTCATATTCCCATTTTGTGAAAGAACTTTGGAACTTTATAACAATTAGAAATATTTATCAATTTACGTTAGTGTATCAAACTCGGCAAACGATCAGAAAAGTGTTTTTATTGTTTGTTATTTTTATTAATAAATATTTTTTGTAATAATGGAAATTTATTAATGTTACACTCAAAAAAATTTTTGCACTAAAAAAAATTAAAATCAACTGGAGATTTGCTTTTATTACAGAAAAATTAAAAATTTTTTGTTGTCAAATTTGCAATTTTGTTTACACTTCAAGAATATTTACACTTAAAAAAACGTTAATAATATTATCTATAAAACTTATTTTTTTTTGCTGTCAAATTTGATAATTTTAAAAAAACATTTAAAAAATAAAAACTGCTATAGATTTTTATAGCATTTGTAACAATAGTAGGGCCTGTTTATTATTATTTTTTACTAATACTATGTTTTTCGTACTTAAATATATTTCAGACAGGTAAACTGAATCCCAATAAAAGATAATGTTTAAGTTTTGAGTTATTGAAATAAATAGACTTTAATTAAAATAAAATTGCTTATGTATTATTTTTTGTCTGCTTGTGGAGCAAAAACTTAAAAAAATTGACTTATTTGTACAGGAGGTACAATTAGGGGCAGCACAACGTATTTGATTTTTCTTCGTAAATCACGTTCAATGAACGCTTTCCTTGGCAAAATTTGTCTGAATTCAGTGTACATATAAATAGGTCATTTTGTATGGGAGGTACCAGAAGGCTTGAACCGATATAGTCCATACTTATTACTGAGTCCAATTTTCATTAGCGTACATCATACGCAAAATTTTAGTGAACTCAGTTTGCTTACAAAAAAGATGTGTATGTAAAACTATGAAGGTCAATTCGGTCATTTGTATGGGAGGTACCAGAAAAGGTGTGGCAAAGGTTTCGGTTTTTTTAGGGTTTGTCAAATGTTCCATAAAAAATAAACGGACCAAATTCAAATATCTTCCGGTCGTCTATTTGGCAGTTATGAAAAAAATATTAATTATCCAAAAATAGGTGATTTTGTTTGGGAGATACCAGAAGGGGTGGGGCTATTCTGTTCATTTACAATTCCATAAATTCGTTTTGAAATATATTAATATTGGTAAATTTTCATAATGATCCGTTAAGGTTTTCTCGAGTTATGTATACGAATACTTATATATCTTCTATAATTAGTGTTCTTTGACAAAATACAATTACTTGGTAGCACAGAAATTTATGTCAAATAATTGTTGGTTTTCATTTATTCGTCAATGTTGTATTAATTGTATTTTAGATTTTTTTGTTGATATTTTCGAGTAATGTTGTAATATTTATATAAAAATGATTCACATGACCCTTCTTAGGATCTAATGTACCTAGGCTTGCCAGATGGTCGGGATTAAGCGGGATTTTCCCGACTTCTCGCGAAAATCCCGAGTATTGAAGTAATTCAGGGGAAAATCTGGACTTTTTAATATTTTCTATCTATACTTAGAATAGTCAAAGAAACAACATATTAATGAAGGTACAAAAAAATACTTTTCTCTTATGAACTAGTTGTGTGCAGATTCGGAATTGAACAGCGGCCGCGACGAATGTGTGTTGGAAGTAGTGATTTTGATTTCCCGGCATTTTTCATTTCCCTGGATCCTGGGAAATCCCGGCCCAAAACAGAAAATAAATAAAAAATGTCTTTTTCTATTAAAAAAAAATAGTTTTTATTTTTTCAAACAAACAAATATGAAATGGAGCGTAAAAATAATTCTAAAAATCTCGTGTTATGGTTTATCCGAAAAGTTGTTAATACCCAGACAAGCAATTATCGTGAAACCTGTATATGTATATGAGTTTTTCGAAAATCGTTCTTTAAGAGTCGAAAAAGGGTATAACAAGTGATAAAACTGGTAACATTATCCAGGCCAAACGGAAAAAGCTATCATCGTGGAAATGTTTGTGATAAAGAACAAAAAGGCTGCTAGGAGGGATTTTTGGTTATTCGTACTTCTTATGGTAAAAAGGCCAAAGAGGGATAAAAAGGACCCAATCCAAACGACTAAAGCTATAATCGCGCAAATCCATATCCGAAGACAGTTTTCAAAATTTGTTCTTTTGTGCTAAAAAATGTCCCATAAGCCAGTCCAACGGCTACAGGTAGAATGGCAAATATTTATATGGGAATGCTTCTTATAGAATTAGAGAGCTGCATGAGGAGATTTTCCAATTTCAAAAAGAAAAACGTAACCAAACCCAGACCAAACAGTTTAGGGTAGAATGAGGCGGTGTATTTATTCTAGTGAGTAATTGTGCGCTGTGAATAAATTAAAACAAAAGTGTGGATATTGGGGCGAATATTTATTTTATGGCGCACTTGCACGATATGTAGGAACTTCGAACTTTTAGGAGAACAAAACCGGAAATGGGATGAAACTGTTACCATCATCCAGACCAAATGGCTAAAGGTGGAATCGCGACAATTAGATTTAACTCTTATATTATAGGGTAGTTGTGAAATATAAAGGGATTTTTTGAGATTCGTACTCCGAATAAAGCCGTGAAAAGTGTTATCATCACTCAGACCAAACACCTAAATATACATTCACCCAGTACACCAACTCATCAAATGATTGACATGGTATTGCTGATCCATTTTTGAATTTTTCTATATGAAAGCATATTTGAAAAAAAAAAACCAGTAAGAAAGTTTCAGTCGGGCGACCCGACTTACATATACCATCACCCTCAGAATAATAAAAAAATTGCTATTATATTGATATTATTCCTCGATTTCTAAAGTGGGTGGAGTGGTAAATTTGTATGGGAGGTACTAGAAGGGGCGTGTCTAGACTTCTAGGTTAATCCTCCAAAACTTTATCCTGTTTTAGCTTTACTAAATACAGAGTTTGGGCACGATAGCGTTGGATGTATTGATATTATTACTCCATCTCTGAAGTGGGCGGAAAGGTACATTTGTATTGGAGGTCCCGTAAGGGGTGCCGCTAGACTTCCAATTTTTTCTCCAAAACTTTATCCTGTTATAACTTAATAAAATACAGAATTGGGGCACGATCGTGTCGAGAATATTGATATTATTACTCCATCTCTAAAGTGGGCGGCGTGGTACATTTGTATGGGAGGTACCAGAAGGGGCATGTCTAGACATCCAGATATTTTCTCCAAGACTTTATCCTGTTATAGCTTTACTAAATACAGAATTTGGGCACGATCGTGTCAAGTGTATTGATATTATTACTCCATCTCTAAAGTGGGCGGAAAGGTACATTTGTATGGGAGGTACCATAATGGGCGTGTCTAGACTTCCAGATTTTTTCTCCAAACCTTTATCCTGCTTGAACTTTACTAAATACAGAATTTGGTCACGATCGCGGTAGTTCTAATAATAATATTAATCGATTTCTAAAGTGGGCGGTACCAGATGTGTGTGGGAGGTACCAGATGGGGCGTTGGTAGACTTCGGTTTTTTTTCTCAAAAACTGTATCCTGCTATAGCTTTACTAAATTAAGAATTAGGGTACGAGCGCGATAGATTTATTGATATTGTTACTCCATATCTAAAGTGGGCGGAAAGGTGAATTTGTATGGGAGGTACCAGAAGGGGCGTGGCTAGACTTTCAATTTTTTTTTCCAAAACTTTATCCTGTAATAGCTTTACTAAGTACAGAATTTGGGTACGATCCCGTTGGGTGTATTGATATTATAACTCGATTTCTAAAGTGGCCGGAATGATGCATTTGTATGGGAGGGTACCAGAAGGGGCGGAGCCATGTAGCCCATTTGCAATACCGTAAGTAGTTTTAGGGAAATATTAACTCGTGCAAAATTTCAAGACATTTGGTTGCGCCTTTCGAAAGTTATCGTGCGAACCAGCTGGACAGCCACCAGAAAGACAGACAGACGGACATGGCTCAAACGACTTAAAAAGTCATGAATCGAATTTGGTTCAAAGAAACCTAGGGTCTAAAGTCACTCCTTCTATGTGTTACACTTTTGGGTCGTATCAAATAATATATACCTTCATCCCTAAGGGTGATGGTATAACAAAACATTAAGAGACGGAAGACGATAGTGATGTTCAAGAAAATAGTCATCAATTGGTAATTTTATGTTAAAAATTTGGAACACTAAACAATTTATGGTCCAAATGCATTTTAACTCATTAAAAATTTTGATATTGACTCATTAAAAAAGCGTAATGAAATCCCGGTCGCATTCCCGGGATTCCGGGACAAAAACACTAGTTGAAAGGAATGTCTGAGCTATACTTTTTACAAAATACCTTGCGAGAATTTTAAACGTCCATATTAGCTCTAGAATGTGGCTCGTGTACTATTGTCGAAGTACATGGCATAATGAATAAATTACTGAATAGCCTAGAAGTAGAATGGATGATAAGTTTTATGGTAGCAAAGCCAATTCTATAATAAAAGGACTTTCAGCGGACGATAAAACAATTTTTGAAAGTGAGGTGGCAGCTTTTTATACCATCACCCTTAGGGATGAGGGTATATATCATTTGATACGACGCAAAAGTGTAACACATAGAAGGAGTCACTTTAGACCCTAGGTTTCTTTGAACCAAATTCGATTCATGACTTTTTAAGTCGTTTGAGCCATGTCCGTCTGTCTGTCTGTCTGTCTGGTGGCTGTCCGGCTGGTTCGCACGATAACTTTCGAAAGACGCAACCAAATGTTTTGAAATTTTGCACGAGTTATTATTTTCTCAAAACTACTTACGGTATTGCAAATGGGCTACATGGCCCCGCCCCTTCTGGTACCTCCCATACAAATACATCATTCCGCCCACTTTAGAAATCGAGTAATAATATCAATACACCCTACGGGATCGTCCCCAAATTCTGTACTTAGTAAAGCTATAACAGGATAAAGTTTTGGAAAAAATTTTGAAAGCCTAGCCACGCCCCTTCTGGTACCTCCCATACAAATCTACCTTTCCGCCTACAATAGAGATGGTGAAATAATATCAATAAATTAAACGTGATCGGAACCAAATTCTCTTTTTAGTAAAGCTATAACAGGATAAAGTTTTGGAGAAAAAAATTTGAAGTCTATCCACGCCCCATCTGGTACCTCCCATACACATCTGGTACCGTCCACTTTAGAAATCGATTAATATTATTAAAAGCCCTAACGCGATCGTGCCCAAATTCTGTATTTGGTAAAGTTTAAGCAGGATAAAGTTTTGGAGAAAAAATCTGAAAGTCTAGACACGCCCCTTCTGGTACCTCCCATACAAATGTACCACTCCGCCCACTTTAGAAATAAGGTAATAATATCAATACACTCGACACGATCGTGCCCAAATTCTGTATTTTGTTATGTTATAACAGGACAAAGTTTTGGAGAAAAAAATGGAAGTCTAGCGACGCCCCTTATGGTACCTCCCATACAAATGTACCTTTCCGCCCACTTTAGGGATGTAGTAATAATATCAGTACACCCAACGCAATCGTGCTCAAATTCTGTAATTAGTAAAGCTATAACAGGATAAAGTTATGGAGAATAAATCTGGAAGCCTAACCACACCCCTTCTCGTACCTCCTATACAAATGTACCACTCCGCCCACTTTCGAAATAGAGTAATAATATCAATATAATAGAAAATTATTTATTTTACTGAGGGTAAGGGTAAATGTAAGTCGGGTTGCCCGACTGGTTCTAACTGGTTTTAATTACAAATCGGTTAATTTCAATAACACAAGACTTAAACAATATCTTATATTGGGTGATGGTATTTATCAGTCAGTTTAACTGACTGAAATTTCTGTACTGGTTATAACAGCAATTGATTATTTAAAAAAAAACATTTCAAGAAATGTAAATTTTTGGACAAATTGCGGGTTTAATCTAAAAGACTCACTATTGACTTGGGAGAAATCCGCGAAGTTCTACAAATATCCGATGCAGTGGACAATGCAATGTTTTACAGCGACTACTGCAGCCTTCGAACTGTTTATGGAGAATATGGTCAAATTTTTTGCCAAATGTGGCAGAGAAATTCACTTGAATTTGTTTAAATTGATCTCAATTATATTTTCTTTACCGATAAGTAACGCTCATTGTGAAAAAGTATTTTGTATTTTAAACAAAAGATATAAACCGAATGTCTTTTGATCTTACAAAAACTGAACTAAACATAAGATTGAATATTGATAAATGCTGTCAGGAATTCCAGTCATTTTTAACAACTCACACGGAAGTAAAACTAGTCAATTCGGTGAAAAATAACACAAAGTGTATGTGGCAAAAATAGTATTAGCTTATAATGAATGTATACGTCATATCTGAAAAGTGATGTTTCAGAGTTTTTTTTTTAATCCATTATAATAATCGTTTTTAGCAGCATGAAACTGCAATGAGTTTTCAAATAATATTTCTTAATAAAAAATTTAAAAAACATATAATATGATCTTTTCATTTGTCCCGACAAATCCCGCTTTTTAGTCTCGGTTTTCCCGACTTTTCGAATTCGGCGCCTGGCAACCCTAAATGTACCGCAGGGACCTTAAGCCACAAATTGAAACTTTATTTTCTAGGTTTTGCATAACAAATAAGCTGTAAAAAAACATTTATTGAAAAAATATCGATCGAATGCAAATTATTTTATTTAACGTTCTCTTTTCTTTTCTATTTTTTTATTTACCCCTGCAATAAAAAATTTGGTCCTTTTTTATTTTTATTTCTTTTTAGAACAACTTATCCCCGTGTAGCTTGAGATACGGTCAGACGAAAACCGTCCCATATTTCTTTGCCGTAGTCTGACCACAAAACATTTTTGTGTGGCTAACAACAAAACAGCTGATTTTGGTCAAACAAAATTAACACACGTGCTGATAGCATAGGTTGGAGGGATGGCGTAAATGCCCAACGGGTGTCACAATGGGTCCATAAGTACCTAAGTGTTCTCCTCGAAGAAGATAAATAAATAAATAAATAAATAAATAAATAAATAAATAAATAAATAAATAAATAAATAAATAAATAAATAAATAAATAAATAAATAAATAAATAAATAAATAAATAAATAAATAAATAAATAAATAAATAAATAAATAAATAAATAAATAAATAAATAAATAAATAAATAAATAAATAAATAAATAAATAAATAAATAAATAAATAAATAAATAAATAAATAAATAAATAAATAAATAAATAAATAAATAAATAAATAAATAAATAAATAAATAAATAAATAAATAAATAAATAAATAAATAAATAAATAAATAAATAAATAAATAAATAAATAAATAAATAAATAAATAAATAAATAAATAAATAAATAAATAAATAAATAAATAAATAAATAAATAAATAAATAAATAAATAAATAAATAAATAAATAAATAAATAAATAAATAAATAAATAAATAAATAAATAAATAAATAAATAAATAAATAAATAAATAAATAAATAAATAAATAAATAAATAAATAAATAAATAAATAAATAAATAAATAAATAAATAAATAAATAAATAAATAAATAAATAAATAAATAAATAAATAAATAAATAAATAAATAAATAAATAAATAAATAAATAAATAAATAAATAAATAAATAAATAAATAAATAAATAAATAAATAACTAAATAAATAAATAAATAAATAAATAAATAAATAAATAAATAAATAACTAAATAAATAAATAAATAAATAAATAACTAAATAAATAAATAAATAAATAAATAAATAAATAAATAAATAAATAAATAAATAAATAAATAAATAAATAAATAAATAAATAAATAAATAAATAAATAAATAAATAAATAAATAAATAAATAAATAAATAAATAAATAAATAAATAAATAAATAAATAAATAAATAAATAAATAAATAAATAAATAAATAAATAAATAAATAAATAAATAAATAAATAAATAAATAAATAAATAAATAAATAAATAAATAAATAAATAAATAAATAAATAAATAAATAAATAAATAAATAAATAAATAAATAAATAAATAAATAAATAAATAAATAAATAAATAAATAAATAAATAAATAAATAAATAAATAAATAAATAAATAAATACTTAAATAAATAAATAAATAAATAAATAAATAAATAAATAAATAAATAAATAAATAAATAAATAAATACTTAAATAAATAAATAAATAAATAAATAAATAAATACTTAAATAAATACTTAAATAAATACTTAAATAAATACCACACGCTGTGGGGAGGTAAAACGATCAACAAACGAGGTGAGTTACTCTTTGATTATATTCTAAGTTGAAACTTAGTAGTGCATAACCAGGGAGATACGCCTACCTTTATTAACTTGATCACTGAGCAGGTCATAGACCTGACAATTTCCAATGCCGAAAACGACTTGATATCAAACTGGCGGGTTGAAGATGTTCACTCCTTCTCCGACCGACAATACATTTCCTTTGAAATATCTGCTCAAATAACGAAGCCGATAGAAACCTTCAACAAGAGACGGATGAAATGGGACGTCTACAGGGAACACCTTGCAAGACTCCTACCGAATACAACTGACCTCACCATTGACAACCCACAAAAGTTGGACAGCATGGTAGGAAAAGTTACAAAAGCCCTGGCCTTAAGCACCAGGAAATCCTGCCCAAGACGGAAAGATGGGAAAAAGCAGAAGCCTCCATGGTGGAACGATGAGATTTCCAGATCCCGTGCTTCCACCAGAAAATCCTTCAACAAGGCCAAGAGAACGGGCCAATGGGAGGAGTACAAGGAGAATTTAAGACTCTTCAAGAAACTACTGAAGAAGGCAAAAAGATCCTCATGGAGGAAATATATCAACGATGTCGAAAAAACCGCAGAGGTAAGTAGACTTAGGAAAGTATTATCCTCGACAGCCAGCGCCCCGGCATACATAATGAAAAATGATGGTACCTGGACTGAATCCTCAAAGGAAACCTTGGAAATCCTAACGGATACCCATTTCCCTAGGGGAGGGTCCAACTCTATAACCTTCGAACCTACCGACTTCTGCGATAGAATACCGGTAATTGAAAAGAACATGATCAAGGACGCCATCAGCGACTTTGATCCTTACAAATCACCCGGTCCGGGCGACATTATACCCGCCGAACTTCAACAGTCTATGGAAATACTACTGCCATGGCTGGAGGCTATTTTTAACGGCTGTGTGAAATTATCCTACCTGCCAATACGATGGAGAACGGCTAAAGTGGTCTTTATCCCAAAGGCGGGAAAGCCATCACACACCAAAGCGAAGGACTTTAGACCTATAAGTCTTACTTCATTCCTTTTGAAAACCCTTGAGAGAATCATAGACGACATTATCAAAAATACAATTGGCCCGAATCTCCTTTCGAATGCTCAGCATGCCTACACAAAGGGGAAATCGACAGAAACCGCACTTCATGCACTATTGTATCCCATAGAGAAATCGCTAGATAAGAAAGAATTTTCTCTAGTCGCCTTTATGGACATAGAGGGAGCTTTCAACAACATCGAACCCCTTTGCATCATGACAGAGCTCAACAGCCTACATATCAACTCACATATTGGCAAGCTGATTCGCAACATGCTAATAAAGAGAACTATCACCTCAAAGCTGGGAAATCACACCCTCACTAGAAGGGTGACTAGAGGCACCCCTCAAGGGGGAGTATTATCGCCGCTATTGTGGAATTTTGCCGTCAACGACGTTCTCAAACGGTTGGAGTCGGAAGGATGCACAGTAGTAGCGTATGCAGATGATATAGCACTCTGCGTCTCTGGAGGAAGTTTATCTTGTCTCGAACAAAGGATGCAGGACTATATCAACATCCTGGCAAACTGGTGTGCCAGTAGAGGACTTAATGCGAACCCCGACAAAACAGAACTAGTCCTTTTCAGTCGGAAACAGAAATCGCCCGCTACATCCAACATCTATCTGGGCAACAAACAACTCAACTTCTCCGATACGGCGAACTACCTGGGCCTTATATTAGACAGGAAGCTTAATTGGAGACAGAACATTGAAAGCAGATCCACCAAGGCACTCATAGCTTTATATACATGCCGTAAAGCTATCGGGAAAACCTGGGGATTTAAACCCAAGGTAACACTTTGGATTTACAATGCTATAGTGAAGCCAATATTACAATATGGCTCTATAGTGTGGTGGTACGCGCTCGACGAAGAGCAAATTTAGACAATTAGATCGTGTTCAACGATCCTCTTGTCTCCTGATAACCGGATGTATGAGATCGACCCCCACTAAGGCTCTCTACACGATACTCAATCTACTACCACCTGATCTGAGCTGCAAATGCTCCGCTCTCAAATCAGCTATTCGACTAAACGAGATTGAACATTGGGATCCTTCCATAGGACATTCAAGGATCCTGAACCATATCAACATCTCACTTGAAACTGACTACGTGCTCAATACACGGAAATCAAACATCCTCTACGAAATCAAAACGCCCACTAGAAAGGAGTGGGCAGAGAACGAGAACGCAATGTATGGACCAATAAACATCTTTACCGATGGGTCCAAACTGGATGACAAGGTCGGCTATGGTATCTACTCCGCGGACCTAGGACCAAGGATAAGATCGAGAATTCCAGACTACTACAGCGTTTTCCAAGCGGAAGTACTTGCTATTAAACGAGCCGCGGACACGATCAACGTGAGGAAGATATCACAGGAGGATATTCTCCTGTTCACGGATAGTCTAGCGGCGGTAAACTCATTGAAGTCCAGTGACATCAAATCGAAAGTGGTCAGTGCCTGTCGGAAATCTCTTAACGAGATATCCAGGAATAACAGAGTTCTGGTTACGTGGATACCCGGACACAGCGGAATCGAGGGCAACTGCAGAGCGGACGAAGAGGCCAGACAGGGCTCAGCCCTGCAGGAATGCGACGTTGAACACGTAGCACTTCGCCCTATATCCACCTGTAAAAGTACCATTGGAAATCTAACGTTTGAAATTACAAACGACAGATGGAAGAATGAAGAAACCTGTAGAAAGGCCAAAAAGACTTGGCCAGTATACAACGCGAAACGCACATCGTACCTGGTAAGCCTAGAGAGGGACCAGATAAGGAAAATTATTACATTCCTGACGGGACATGGACCCATAGGCAGTCATGCGAGCAGAATGGGATTCGCAACAAAAAGCGAATGCATCTACTGCGGCAGCATTGAACCATCCACCGACCACATTATATGTGATTGCCCAGCGCTATACAGAAGGAGACTGGAAACCCTGGGGAAACCCTTCCTAAATGGTGCAGAGGAACTTGCATCGTTGGATATCGGAAGGATTAACAACTTTTGTAAAATTATAAACTGGACGGATTGGATAGAAACTCCGGATACCCAATCGACAACTGGCAACGCAATCATGCAGCACACGCGCTGATAGCATAGGTTGAAGGGACGGCGTAAATGCCCAACGGGTGTCACAATGGGTCCATAAGGACCTAAGTGTTCTCCTCGAAGATGGAGATGCCCGCACACCAACCAACCAAATAAATAAATAAATAAATAAATAAATAAATAAATAAATAAATAAATAAATAAATAAATAAATAAATAAATAAATAAATAAATAAATAAATAAATAAATAAATAAATAAATAAATAAATAAATAAATAAATAAATAAATAAATAAATAAATAAATAAATAAATAAATAAATAAATAAATAAATAAATAAATAAATAAATAAATAAATAAATAAATAAATAAATAAATAAATAAATAAATAAATAAATAAATAAATAAATAAATAAATAAATAAATAAATAAATAAATAAATAAATAAATAAATAAATAAATAAATAAATAAATAAATAAATAAATAAATAAATAAATAAATAAATAAATAAATAAATAAATAAATAAATAAATAAATAAATAAATAAATAAATAAATAAATAAATAAATAAATAAATAAATAAATAAATAAATAAATAAATAAATAAATAAATAAATAAATAAATAAATAAATAAATAAATAAATAAATAAATAAATAAATAAATAAATAAATAAATAAATAAATAAATAAATAAATAAATAAATAAATAAATAAATAAATAAATAAATAAATAAATAAATAAATAAATAAATAAATAAATAAATAAATAAATAAATAAATAAATAAATAAATAAATAAATAAATAAATAAATAAATAAATAAATAAATAAATAAATAAATAAATAAATAAATAAATAAATAAATAAATAAATAAATAAATAAATAAATAAATAAATAAATAAATAAATAAATAAATAAATAAATAAATAAATAAATAAATAAATAAATAAATAAATAAATAAATAAATAAATAAATAAATAAATAAATAAATAAATAAATAAATAAATAAATAAATAAATAAATAAATAAATAAATAAATAAATAAATAAATAAATAAATAAATAAATAAATAAATAAATAAATAAATAAATAAATAAATAAATAAATAAATAAATAAATAAATAAATAAATAAATAAATAAATAAATAAATAAATAAATAAATAAATAAATAAATAAATAAATAAATAAATAAATAAATAAATAAATAAATAAATAAATAAATAAATAAATAAATAAATAAATAAATAAATAAATAAATAAATAAATAAATAAATAAATAAATAAATAAATAAATAAATAAATAAATAAATAAATAAATAAATAAATAAATAAATAAATAAATAAATAAATAAATAAATAAATAAATAAATAAATAAATAAATAAATAAATAAATAAATAAATAAATAAATAAATAAATAAATAAATAAATAAATAAATAAATAAATAAATAAATAAATAAATAAATAAATAAATAAATAAATAAATAAATAAATAAATAAATAAATAAATAAATAAATAAATAAATAAATAAATAAATAAATAAATAAATAAATAAATAAATAAATAAATAAATAAATAAATAAATAAATAAATAAATAAATAAATAAATAAATAAATAAATACTTAAATAAATAAATAAATAAATAAATAAATAAACTCAGGTGAGGGCGCACACCTGTTTCAATCCAATGCCTTCTTGCGCTAAAGGGCTCTGGCGTAAGTGACCGTTTTTGTCCCTCTTCATCTCATTAGGTCCCGACGGCTTCTACGGCGGCCTAAGGACCGAACCATAAACATGAACTCAAATACACATACTAAACAAACAAAACCACAACAAACAACAACTTCGGAGAAGTCTGGTAACGGACCCTCCACCCCAACTCCCTCGAAAAGAGGCAGACCTCTCGGCTCGACTAAATTGTCACAAGAAGCCAAGAGGCACAATACTAGTACCCTATCTTCCTTCTTCAGGAAGAACGCGGCAGAAGAAGCCCCCCCTAATGGGGATACGGCAGCATCTACTTCGGGGACCAGCAAGCCGACGCCGGGCAACGCCTCCCCACCTCGCGCTGGCAAGCCAGCTAAACGGGTACGACCTCATGATCGACGCTACCGTGACCGTCGAAGGGCCAACTACATCCTTTCAACTGTTGGCAAAATCCCTGAGGTTCAAAGATCCACGGAGCAAAACCAATTGGTTCAAAAGGCCAAAAACCTACTGAACCAATCTCAGACCCCACAAGGGACTGCTAACATAAAACGTCAGCGATCCGCTGATGAGCCTGGCATTGCCAGTTCACATAAAAGATCAAAGATCCAAGAAAGAGTCCGGTACAGCGACATAGCCAGGAACAGTCTCACACGCGCCGTCGTAGACAACTCACATCCCAGCGGTAGCATCTCGTTTGATAACTGGAGGAAAGCTAACGCTAAGCTGCTTGTTGCGTACGCTAGTGTAATAAGGGACAATCCTGGCACTCCAGCAAGATGTACTGACGCAGGCTGGCATCTGAACAGAGTAAAGCTCATGGCATTCCACGACCAACGCTCGTTAGAGTTATTCGAAAAGGCTCTAACGGTCATTGGCGAAGTATGGCCAGGGGCTAAACTCTGTCTGGTAGAGCAGTGCGATATCCCCAACAGGCCTAGAGGTCGTATAAAAATCCCAGATATA
Organism: Muscina levida; assembly: GCA_964034835.1. Lineage (NCBI taxonomy): Eukaryota > Metazoa > Arthropoda > Insecta > Diptera > Muscidae > Muscina > Muscina levida. The sequence continues at coordinate 37,989 of CAXIUB010000171.1, read as the reverse complement.
ATGGCTAGTAACCGAAAGGCAATCCTTGAGCTTCTGCAAATTTCCAACCCCAGCCTCGATGTGGAAAACTGGAAAATCTTGAAGGTATCGGAATCACGGGACACCTTCGTTCACGTCACCCTCCTCATCACCGATGAAAGCAGTGAGCTAATAAAGGAAATGAACAACCTAATATTCTGCGGCTTCACCGAAACAATGATGTGGATATATAAAACAAAACATGCCACACAGACTGTAACCGCAGACGTGCCACCCACAGCTACAGCACCATCTGTCGCTCTGACACCAATAACTGCAACTCCCGCAGCTACATCAACAACTGTAACTCCCGCAGCTACAGCACCATCCGTCGCTCCGACACCAATAACCGCAGCTCCCGCTGAGGACAACCTCGCAGCGCCAAGCAACAATCCGGCAGATGAAGAGCACTGCTCAGATGCTGAATCCATGGCATCTACCATGGTCAGCTTAGGAGGGCTTTTCCAGGAGGCCGATGAGGATGACCTACTGATGAGCGATGACGACGACGCCAACAACACCGTCATTGAGCATTCTTCGGGTGGTACAGATAAACCTCCACCACTCTAAGAGTGCTTCAGCAGCACTTCAGGTACGTCTCTCCGAGCTCCAGGAGGACGTACTTCTCATCCAGGAGCCCTGGATAAATCAAAACAGAGTCTGTGGATTAAACCACAAAAATTATAGACTCTACCAAGGTAAGGTAAATGCTAAAATACGAGCGTGTATCCTAGTACGGAAACAGCTTGACGCATTCCTGCTAAATACTTTCGGTAACGAAGATCTTACAATTATAGGTTTAGAAATGAAACAATCAACCCTATGGATAGCTTCGGCATATCTTCCTTACGAAGACCAAAACCCCCCATCAGAGGAACTGAAGAAAGCAGTACTAACGGCGGAACACTACAAGACCACCCTCATTGTCGGAATGGATGCAAACGCACACCACACGCTGTGGGGAGGTAAAACGATCAACAAACGAGGTGAGTTACTCTTTGATTATATTCTAAGTAGGAACTTAGTAGTGCATAACCAGGGAGATACGCCCACCTTTATTAACTCGATCACTGAGCAGGTCATAGACCTGACAATTTCTAATGCCAAAAACGACTTGATATCAAACTGGCGGGTGGAGGATGTTCACTCCTTCTCCGACCACCAATACATTTCCTTTGAAATATCTGCTCAAATAACGAAGCCGATAGTAACCTTCAACTAGAGACGGATGAAATGGGACGTCTACAGGGAACACCTTGCAAGACTCCTACCGAATACAACTGATCTCACCATTGACAGCCCACAAAAGTTGGACAGCATGGTAGGTAAAGTTACAAAAGCCTTGGCCTTATGCACCAGGAAATCCTGCCCAAGACGAAAAGATGGGAAAAAGCAGAAGCCTCCATGGTGGAACGACGATATCTCTAGATCCCGTGCTTCCACCAGAAAATCCTTCAACAAGGCCAAGAGAACAGGCCAATGGGAGGAGTACAAGGAGAATCTAAGACTCTTCAAGAAACTACTAAAGAAGGCGAAAAGATCTTCATGGAGGACATACACCAACGATGTCGAAAAAACCGCAGAGGTAAGTAAGTCGTTTAGAATTGCAAACGACAGATGGAAGAATGAAGAAACCTGTAGAAAGGCCAAAATGACTTGGCCAGAATACAACGCGAAACGTGCATCGTACCTGGTAAGTCTTGAGAGGGACCAGATAAGGAAGATTATTGCCTTCCTGACGGGACATGGACCCATAGGCAAGCATGCGAAAAGAATGGGATTCGCAACGAAAAGCGAATGCTACTACTGCGGAAACAGTAGCAGTGAACCATCCACCGACCACATTATTTGTGATTGCCCAGCGCTATACAGAAGGAGACTGGAAACCCTGGGGAAACCCTTTTTAAATGGTGTAGAAGAACTTGCATCGTTGGACATCGGAAGGATTAACAACTTTTGCAAAATTATCAACTGGACGGATTGGATCGAAACTCCGGATTCCCAATCGACAACTGGCAACGCGATCAGTCAGCACACGCGCTGATAGCATAGGTTGAAGGGATGGCACAAATGCCCAACGGGTGTCACAATGGGTCCATAGGGACCTAAGTGTTCTCCTTTGAAGAAGGAGATGCCTGCATACCAACCAACCAAATAAATAAATAAATAAATAAATAAATAAATAAATAAATAAATAAATAAATAAATAAATAAATAAATAAATAAATAAATAAATAAATAAATAAATAAATAAATAAATAAATAAATAAATAAATAAATAAATAAATAAATAAATAAATAAATAAATAAATAAATAAATAAATAAATAAATAAATAAATAAATAAATAAATAAATAAATAAATAAATAAATAAATAAATAAATAAATAAATAAATAAATAAATAAATAAATAAATAAATAAATAAATAAATAAATAAATAAATAAATAAATAAATAAATAAATAAATAAATAAATAAATAAATAAATAAATAAATAAATAAATAAATAAATAAATAAATAAATAAATAAATAAATAAATAAATAAATAAATAAATAAATAAATAAATAAATAAATAAATAAATAAATAAATAAATAAATAAATAAATAAATAAATAAATAAATAAATAAATAAATAAATAAATAAATAAATAAATAAATAAATAAATAAATAAATAAATAAATAAATAAATAAATAAATAAATAAATAAATAAATAAATAAATAAATAAATAAATAAATAAATAAATAAATAAATAAATAAATAAATAAATAAATAAATAAATAAATAAATAAATAAATAAATAAATAAATAAATAAATAAATAAATAAATAAATAAATAAATAAATAAATAAATAAATAAATAAATAAATAAATAAATAAATAAATAAATAAATAAATAAATAAATAAATAAATAAATAAATAAATAAATAAATAAATAAATAAATAAATAAATAAATAAATAAATAAATAAATAAATAAATAAATAAATAAATAAATAAATAAATAAATAAATAAATAAATAAATAAATAAATAAATAAATAAATAAATAAATAAATAAATAAATAAATAAATAAATAAATAAATAAATAAATAAATAAATAAATAAATAAATAAATAAATAAATAAATAAATAAATAAATAAATAAATAAATAAATAAATAAATAAATAAATAAATAAATAAATAAATAAATAAATAAATAAATAACTAAATAAATAAATAAATAAATAAATAAATAAATAAATAAATAAATAAATAAATAAATAAATAAATAAATAAATAAATAAATAAATAAATAAATAAATAAATAACTAAATAAATAAATAAATAAATAAATAAATAAATAAATAAATAAATAAATAAATAAATAAATAAATAAATAAATAAATAAATAAATAAATAAATAAATAAATAAATAAATAAATAAATAAATAAATAAATAAATAAATAAATAAATAAATAAATAAATAAATAAATAAATAAATAAATAAATAAATAAATAAATAAATAAATAAATAAATAAATAAATAAATAAATAAATAAATAAATAAATAAATAAATAAATAACTAAATAAATAACTAAATAAATAAATAAATAAATAAATAAATAAATAAATAAATAAATAAATAACTAAATAAATAAATAAATAAATAAATAAATAAATAAATAAATAAATAACTAAATAAATAAATAAATAAATAAATAAATAAATAAATAAATAAATAAATAAATAAATAAATAAATAAATAAATAAATAAATAAATAAATAAATAAATAAATAAATAAATAAATAAATAAATAAATAAATAAATAAATAAATAAATAAATAAATAAATAAATAAATAAATAAATAAATAAATAAATAAATAAATAAATAAATAAATAAATAAATAAATAAATAAATAAATAAATAAATAAATAAATAAATAAATAAATAAATAAATAAATAAATAACTAAATAAATAAATAAATAAATAAATAAATAAATAAATAAATAAATAAATAAATAAATAAATAAATAAATAAATAACTAAATAAATAAATAACTAACTAAATAAATAAATAAATAAATAAATAAATAAATAAATAAATAAATAAATAAATAAATAAATAAATAAATAAATAAATAAATAAATAAATAAATAAATAAATAAATAAATAAATAAATAAATAAATAAATAAATAAATAAATAAATAAATAAATAAATAAATAAATAAATAAATAAATAAATAAATAAATAAATAAATAAATAAATAAATAAATAAATAAATAAATAAATAAATAAATAAATAAATAAATAAATAAATAAATAAATAAATAAATAAATAAATAAATAAATAAATAAATAAATAAATAAAAAATAAATAAATAAATAAATAAATAAATAAATAAATAAATAAATAAATAAATAAATAAATAAATAAATAAATAAATAAATAAATAAATAAATAAATAAATAAATAAATAAATAAATAAATAAATAAATAAATAAATAAATAAATAAATAAATAAATAAATAAATAAATAAATAAATAAATAAATAAATAAATAAATAAATAAATAAATAAATAAATAAATAAATAAATAAATAAATAAATAAATAAATAAATAAATAAATAAAAAATAAATAAATAAATAAATAAATAAATAAATAAATAAATAAATAAATAAATAAATAAATAAATAAATAAATAAATAAATAAATAAATAAATAAATAAATAAATAAATAAATAAATAAATAAATAAATAAATAAATAAATAAATAAATAAATAAATAAATAAATAAATAAATAAATAAATAAATAAATAAATAAATAAATAAATAAATAAATAAATAAATTTTTTTTTTTTTTTTTTTTTTTTTTTTATAAATTTTGAAATCTTCATTTTATTTAACATATTTGTTTAGCCCCGCGAAGCCACTAGGCTTGTCTGCAGGAAAAAAGTACATGTTGTAATAGACGAACATTTTAACAAAATTTAAATTAACTTAAAGATAATTTAAAAAATAAATATTTAAATTTTATATTTTTTTTAAAGAAATTTTCTTAAACTAATTTGATTGTTTTTTTTTCTTCATTGATTTGCAAGTAAAAATTTTTTTATGCTATTTTTTCTTTTAAATTTATTTCTAATATTAATAATATTGATAGGCAGCATGTTTAAAACGGTTGACAATTGAACGGCTATTGTGCTTTTCCCATAGTTATTACGAAAGGCCGGTATTTGAAATCTTCCCTCGGATCTTCTTCGCGTATTATGTTGGTGGTCTAATCTTTGAAGGAACCTGGTGTCATCATAAAATTCTGTGGACAGTGTTAGTTTATAGATGCTATGTACGGTTAAGATGGTGTTGTCGTACATAAAATTTTTTAAGTTTTCGTGTGTTTCTGTTATTTGAGAGTTTTGAGTGTATTGTACATAGTTGGTTTGTATAGAATTGATTTGCGTGTTATAATTTTGTGAGTTATTTTGAGTATCGTAGATATGAGTGTTGTTGTTTTGAGGATTGTTTTGTGTTTGAAAGTTTACTGAGTTTTCTGTTAGCATTTGGGTGTTTGAAAGGTTATTGTTAATGTGGGTTGATTTGCGTTGACATCTCGTTAGTATTTTTATTGTTCTATTTAGAGTGTGTTGCAGTGTCCTACAATAAGAAGCGTTGCCCCATGCAGTTATCCCGTGCCTTATATACGATTCTGCAAGGGAGAAGTAGGCTTGTTTTAAAACACGTAAAGGGGAACAGTTTCCTAAATGGTACAGGGCATATGCACTCTTTCGTAGTTTCTTTTGCAGCATTTCGATATGTGGTTTCCATTTAAAGTTGTGATCTACAATCACACCGAGGTATTTGTACTGGTTTACCAATTCAATCTTTGTTGTACATGAGTCTTCGCAGGTGTTGTTTTTATTGTGTAAGCAAGAGGTTTCGTGAAAGATGAGCTTAATATTCGAGTATCTGATATGTGGTGGTTTAACGTGCATTAGTTTTGTCTTGTTTGCATTAATAATCAATCCATTATCATGGCACCATCTAGTTACTCTATCAAACTCACCTTGCATAATTTCCACAGCTGATGTTATGTCTTTGTGTGATACTACTATAGCAGTATCGTCAGCATATGCATACGCTGTGCTTCTTTGAAGGACATTAAGCATATCGTTAGCATATAGTATGTACAGTATTGGTCCTAGTTTCGATCCCTGTGGTACGCCATGTGTTGTAATAAATTCACTGCTTATATTGTTTTCGACCTTGACCCTATAATAACGACATTCGAGGTAGTTTTTGAACCAGCATAGACAATTGCCACGTATACCATTTCGTTCCAAAACATCTAGCAGTTTACTGTGAGACAGAGTGTCGAAAGCTTTGCTAAAATCGATATATAGCACTAAGTTGTGATACCCGTTGTCTAATGATGTATTTATTTCATTTGTGAAACAACCCAGTAACTTATTGATGCTTTTACCTTTTTGAAAGCCAAACTGGTTTTTATGGATTAAATCATATTTCGACAAAAACTCAGTTAATCTGTTGACTACAATCTCCTCTAATACCTTTTCAATGGCTGGCAGTATTGAAATGGGTCGGTAGTTATTATAATCATTTCTTGTTGAGCTCTTGTAAATCGGTCTTATTATTGAAGTTTTAAGTATTTTAGGCATTGTAGCTTTGTTCATACATTGATTAACTAGTTTGTTAATCACGGGTGCTAATAATATAGCGTTATTTTTCAAATCCTTCGGCCGTATACCATCTATTCCAGGTTTTTTTTTTGCTATTTAGGTTTTTAAGGATATTTAATATTTCTGCTTCATCCGTGTGTGCGAAATAAATTGTGTTTTCTATTCTATTTCCCTTGTAGTTCAAAGTTTTAGCATCACAGTTGTGGAGTATATTTCTAACATTCTCATTAAAGTTTATTCCAAAGTTTTCAACTAAGGAGGAAATGTTTTCATTATTAAAGTTTTTAATTATAGTCTCATCAATGTTGTTAATTTTTTTGCCGATTATTTCATTAATTAATTGCCAAGTTGCCCGAATATCATTTCTTCGTTTTTTAAATTCATTTTGACGAAATTCATTTTTTGCAAATAAAATTTTTTTGTTTAATTTATTGCTAAAAATTCTGTATTCCTGTTCATATTGTTTATTTTTTATATTATTTTTCCACCTTCGATACAGTTTATCCCTAGCATCACAGTATTTTATTAGTTGCTCATTTATCCACATTTCACATGTTCTTCTCTTACTAAAAAATTGTTTATTATTGATTTTAGATTTTTCATAGATTTTGGTTATATTTTCGTATATTTTATTAAACAATTCTTCCGGATCATCAATTTCATTTGTAATTTCATTCCAGTTTACAGTTTTCATTAATCTATTTATTTCTGGAGTACTCAATGCAGTCCTCTGGCAAGTTTGTTTACTTTCTTTCTCCCTTTTACCTTCAAGTTTCACACAACCAAATATTGAAAAATGATCTGAAATCGTTGTTGTTATTACTGCTGCGTTTACACTTTCAATTGCTTTGGCTGATCTCACAAACAAGTGGTCAATGCATGTAGTTGTGTTTTTGTTTACATCTTCTCTCGTTGTATCGTTGACGACGCATTGAAAACCGTTGGTCATCATCATATCAAGGTATGTTGTTGTTGTTTGATTTTGTTTAGAAATATCGATGTTAATGTCTCCTACTACTATGGTTATGCGTTGCTTGCTTATATTGCTGAGAATCTGTTCAACTTCCATAATGAATAGATTTATATTTTGATTTGGTGGGCTCGGCAGTAGGGTAAAATTTTTGTCATTTATATTCAAATCTACTTGCATTGTTTCACAGTTTTTAGTATTAAGATATTGAGTAGTGAGAAGAAGGGAGTGTGATGCAAGGTAAAGCTTCTGATCGGTTTAACTTGGCAAACCCAGAGTGATCCTTGCCAATTGCACTTCAAGTCTACTCACAGAGCTCCGTATTCGTAGTACTACTGCGGACGGAGTACCTCCACGTGGTGACGCCTGGAAGCGTGCCTCTGACACCCGTCAGAGCACGACTAACTGTGAGGGGCGAAACCTAAAACCCAGGCACGTCTGCTCAGAGTGAGCGGTACCCTGGTCAGCGTCTGACCCAGAATGGGCGGCTGTAATAAAATCCTGGCAGGAGGAGAAAACTGCGACGTGGTGCGCTGGGCTTGCAACCCGCCACCGACGTATAAACTATTGCAATGAAAAGAAGTAAGAAAAGAATAAAATGGACCCCCCAAAATGTTGACGACCACCGCAAACGAATTAAGGACCATGATTTAAGGATATGCACCTGGAATGTTAGAACACTGTATAGACCAGGTGCCTCTATCCAACTGGCGGAAGTCCTCGAAGAATACAAGGCTGACATAACCGCTTTACAGGAAATCCGGTGGACGGGACACGGGTGCTCGCGCATGAAGACGTGCGACATCTACTATAGTGGCCATGCGGACAAGCACGAGTTTGGATGTGGATTTGTGGTGGGCAAGAGACTGCGACACCTAGTCTCAAGGTTCAACCCGGTGTGTGAACGTATAGCCACCATAAGAGTCAAGACAAAGTTTTTCCACATAACACTTATATGTGCCCATGCTCCGACAGAAGAGAAAAGCGATGAGGACAAAGACGAGTTCTACGAGAGCCTAGAAAATGTATATGACCGTAGCCCGAGCCATGACATTAAAATTGTACTAGGCGATTTTAATGCTAAAATAGGCAGGGAAACCGCATTTGAGCCTACCATCGGAAAATTCAGTCTGCACACCGAAACGTCGAACAATGGCATCAGACTGATTGATTTCTCTGCGGCAAGAAATATGGTAGTTGCAGCACTAGATTTGACCATAAAAATATTCATAAGGCAACATGGTTATCTCCAGATCAATTGACAAGGAATCAGATTGATCATGTGGTAGTCGATGGAAGGCACGCATCGAGTGTTCTGGACGTACGAGTGATTAGGGGTGCGAACATTGACTCCGATCACTTCCTTACCGCAGTTAAGGTACGCACAAGACTAAGCATGGCGAAAAACGTACGTAACCAGGCACAACGAAAGCTGGACATCGGTAAACTGCGGACCACAGAGGTAGCAAACGCCTACTCCAACCACCTAACTCAACTGCTGCGGAATGCTCCAACCCCTGACAATATAACCTCGCAGTGGCAAAATATAGCCGACTCCTTAGAACGGGCTGCGAGAAGCGTACTTGGGTACTCAAAGCCGTCTCAAGAAGATGCCTGGTACGATGATGAATGTCGCAATGCCACGAGAGAGACGGTTGCTGCATACAGGGCGAAACTGCAGCCAATGGCAACGCGAGCTGTTCGTGAACGGCACAGGGAGAAGAGACGACAGGCAACGCGTCTTTTTAGAAGAAAAAAGAAGGAGCTGAAGAAGAGGCAGGACGAGTGCACTGAGTTGCTCCGAAGTAGAGGGGAAGCCCGAAAATTCTACAAGAGAGTGAAAGCGAGAATGCGTGGAACAGGGTTGCCCTCCTGCAAGGACAGCGATGGTCAGCTAGTGACGGACCCGGATAACGTTCTAAAGATATGGAGAGATCACTTTAGAAATTTACTGGATACTGACACCACTCCAGAAGACCCCGCTCCAATCTATGACGATGGTATTAACTGTCCACCTCCGAGCCAGAGCGAGATACGTTTGGCCATCTCCCGCCTTAAAAACAACAAAGCTTCTGGAGCCGATGGTCTCCCTGCTGAATTGTTTAAGGCTGGCGGGGAGGAGCTGATTAGGAGCATGCATCAGCTCATGGAGAACATCTGGCAAGAGGAGAGCATGCCCGGGGATTGGAGTCTCAGTCTGTTATGTCCCATATACAAGAAAGGAGATCGTAGTGAATGTAAGAACTACCGTGGAATAAGCCTATTACCAATTGCGTACAAGGTCCTTTCAAGCATATTGTGTGAACGTCTAAAGCCAATTGTAGAAAAACTAATTGGACCATATCAGTGCGGCTTTAGACCTGGCAAATCTACGACGGATCAAATATTCACCTTACGACAAATCCTGGAAAAAACCCATGAAAAGCAGATCGACACCTACCACCTCTTTGTCGACTACAAAGCTGCCTTCGACTCTCCGATAAGGAATAGGCTTTATGAGGCCATGTCTGAGTTTGGTATTCCTGCAAAGCTGATTAGACTTTGCAAATGTACCTTAGACAACACCAAATCCTCGGATAAGATTGGTAAGGATCAGTCTGAACCATTCAACACGGAAAGAGGTCTCAGGCAGGGCGATAGCCTGTCCTGTACACTATTTAACATAGTTATGGAGAAGGTGATGAGAAAGGCTGGTATCAACATGTCTGGCACCATATTCCACAAAAGCCACATGCCACTAGCCTACGCCGATGATATAGATATCATTGGCCGAAATCTGCGGGATGTTACTGCAGTTTTCTCATCGCT